>KK499779.1:717986-829348 GCA_000688715.1 Glossina pallidipes
CCGACGAGATACGCATTATTCCATTTTTTCTACAAACTTCACTCTCTTATCTCATTTTCTGCCACCGTAGAAAGATGTTTACATACAAAGGGGTTAGGGAGCACAGAAATTAGTATACCTTCATGTTTTCGCAAGTAGATAACAAAAAATCAAGTAGATTAGAAATTTACTTACGCATACTTTTAGGATTTCAATATTTTACTATGTGAACAAAAATGAAAATTTGCAACAACAGGCCCACGTGGTTTCAGATTTACAGCAACAATTTACATAAGGGTCCAGATTTACAGCAACAACCACATATGGTTTTGCTTTTGAAATGTAAACAATAGCACGTGCAACCCCCCTATAACACGTGTTCAAGTAAACGGGCTTCGTTTAACGCGACAGAAAAATTGTGACCGTAAAAGAGGCTCCCATGCCTCCCATAATAAGGTAAACGAACGCGACAGAAAGTATATATTGTATGACATTTGTCTTTATCTCTCTTTGGTGAAACAAAATCATTTATTATTCACGGGCCATAAAACTTGTTGTCGTGTATTGGCCTAAGCTTGATTATTAAACGAAGTTATTTTAAATATAACATAAGTGCAGTAATCGCTTTCGGCCGCGAACGGCTTACCGGTGGTGTGCAAACAAATTCTCTTTGTTGAAATTGATTGCATCGATCGATTTAATTCTTCCGAAATTTTAGGTATAGATAGACACCTTCGACATTGATGTTTGCACGTTATAAGTTTCACTTGTTCACAGGTTACCGTTCTGTGTATGTCAAAGTGCGAAGAAGTGAATGTCATTTATGGCACTGCATCTTTATAGCCATCTCCGAAGAATGAGGGATATATTCTTTTTGTCAAAACGTTTGCAACGCCCAGAAGGAAGCATCAGAGACCCCACAAGTATATATGTGTTCTTGATCAACATCACATTCTAAATCGATTTAAGAATGTCCGTCTCTCCGTGTGCGTAATGTCTGCTGTAAACATTCTCCTGACCGCAAAAATCAAGCAATTAACTACATATTTGGCAGAAACATTGGAAGTTCTTGCACCTCTACTCAATATTATAGTGAGTCAGAGCCTAATTTCTTTTTCAAAACCTTTATAAAACCCACATAAACTATATAAATTCTTGATCGCTTTCAAATTCGGAATGCACCCAAGTATGTCTGTCTGATCGTTTGTCAATCTGGCCGTCTGCCCAACTTATAGTATCAGCGGGAAACATGCTTCGGTTACCGTCGTGAAAATAGCCCGCTAAGAGACTTCACATTTAAAAGGGTGTGTCTTCGCTACAAATGTCTTTGCTAAGTTACGATTTATCGCGCAATAAAAAACAAATAAGTAAAATAAGTATTAAAAGTAAACAATATTAACAAGTGTGCAAATATAAAACAAAGTAAGCCTTTAATTACGATCACAAAGCCAAAAAAGCTAAGTTGTTGCCATTAAATCTCATGCAAAATCACAGTAGAAACGCTGGAAGAACGCAATGTCCAAATCGAGATTCGACAATTTCCAGAGACACCACGTGGCCACGGATTTGTAATATGTCGTAAAAAGTCCCCTTACTATGTGTATCACCGTCAAACTCTACGTCTCTACGTCAACCTCTCCATATCTATAAAGTACTAAATGAATTGTAAAAAATTGAAGAGGATTTCTTCACGTGCAGATTTTTGATATGTTTTCAAAAGACGCCTAGAAAATCCGGAAGAATTTAATTTCATTACTGTCTCCTGGGCCTACCATCGCCAAACTCGCCCAAAGTGTGCCTTCTGCATATACATAAGACAGTAAATGCAAAATGTTACAAAAGTATTGCTAGTGAAACGTATCAAAATACGAGTGAGATCTCTATATCAGGTATTTCCACTTTAATCTTCTTTCTAATCAAAATTATAGGCGATCATTTCCATATTTATATACATACGACTGCGCTACTCTAAAAAGTGCAAATCGTCGTCATCATACGTATACAGGCGCAGTTATTATACATTGTTTAATATTAATCATAGCCTTTCTCTCTCTCTACGCATGCGGAAGCTGTTTAATTGCACCTTTCATCGATATGGTGCACTAAACAACTCATTATTACATTAGTATTATAAGCTCATATATTAGTTATTGAAAAGTTGACAATTCGTTACGAGAACCCGTAAATTTGATTCACTTAGCGGAACTGTTATTAAAAGTACTCACGTACGTAAGAGTAAAAAGAATTATTTCTTGGCGAGAAAACTCTCGCGCTTACATCACTCAACAAAGATTATATTCAAGTAAACTTTAGAAAGATTCCATAAAATTATTTAAAAGTAAAAAAAATCGTAATTTATTCTTATTCACGGTTTCTTAAAAATGATTGAAATAAACAACAACAATCATTCATAATAACGAAAAAAAAACCAAAAACAAAATCAAAGGAAAATAAAATAACACACGAGCTTTTTCTGATTCTCGTTTAGGTTCCTCAAAGTTTGTTAAGCCGTTCGCAACATCAAGATTTTCTTCTATTCTTGTTGCAAATGAAATCAATTGTTTAGTGAAACAATAACAGCGAAGCGGCTGAAAAATGTTATAATCAAACAAGTGCAACATGGGCTACTCGCTCATTTAGTTGTTATTTTTGCTCTCAGAAGCGACTCAAATTAGTATAGGGATCGTACTGCGACAAGTGCTAATTCAGACTCGCTCTTTTAATTGTTATTTTTACTCTCAGATGTGACTAAATGTTCGCTTTGCACTGATTGGTATGAGTGATGATGATGATGGGAAATGCATGGTTACTGACGTTTAGATTTAAAACTTATGCTTATAATCGAGCAATTGCTCGATAATTGAACGCATATTGTGCTAATGACAAACCGAAAATCAAAAAAAAAAAACAATAATCAAAACCTTGTTAACTGTTTTCCTTGATTGTTGTCATGTTTAGATGATTGCAAGTTAAAAGCAATGTCAGTGGGCAACTTGTAGTGGCAATCGTCAATATCTTGCAGAGAAGTGTGTTTTCGAGCAAAGCTTTTGATAAGAAATTAACGCAAACATCTAACGGATGGTGATTCGAAATTCGCTCTAAGCTAAACATGACTTTCTAAGCTATTAAAGATTGTGCAGATAACAATTTTTTTTGTTTTCACAAATAACAGGTTTAGGAGATTATAGAAAAAAGAACGTATATTTTTTTTTTTTTTTTGTTTAGATAACGAGCAATCTGTATGTATGTTGACTCCTGAGCGAATTTTGAATACCTATCTTCAAGATTTATATGCGGAAATGATCCAGTTTTGTTTAAGGGGAAGATTGTCCCTGCACCGTTCTCCAGGGCAGTGGCTCTACTGAATATCTCCACAAAATTATAGATAAATATCTGCCGAAAACATTTTTCAGTTCCTGGGTCTCAGTCTCAAAGCTTTAGCTTCCGTAGATGTGAATATGTCTAAAGCGTTTTAATGGAAATCAACGTAAGAGAATTTTGCCAAATTGTGATTTCTTTCGACTTTCAATTTGATTAGAATTTCGCAGATGTTACAAAGAAATTGGGAAAGTTAGTGTATCCATAGCGTAAACGAAATACATATTTAAAAATTGTATTTATGACAACGACAGCAAGAAGAAAAACCCAACGAGAAAAATATGAAATTGTCAGAAGGCAAAGCTTTGATATCTATCGTTACATAGCTCAACATGAGTAGCGTAGACCGACTTACGGAATGTGTCGCTGAAGAAAATAAACACATGTACAGAAGATAGGCTTAATTAATTTCTTTTCCGATACTTTATTCAAAAAATCCAATCAAATCGGTCGTTCTGTGCTTCATTGGATACTAGGTTCATTCCAAAAAGCCTCATCTTTTTTTTTCCTATACATAATAATATGACCAATCACTCAAGGGATGTCTCGTGCTCGTACAACACGGTCACCGTCGGAGAGTAGAAAGAAGAGAGAAAGAAATATGTAGAGACCGCAGACTAGTGACTTATGAATACCCAATCGATTAACGTTATGCCTGTGGTACTACCTCAAATCAAAGCTCGACGTATCAAACGTATAATTAGACGCAATATCTCGTATTATCAATGATGATACGCAATAGAGAGAAAAGGAGAAAAGGTATAAGTTCCACTTGTGGTCTGACCGTGGTTTTTGGATCTTCTGTTTTTGTTGTGTTTAAGAAAAAAGTAAAAATCAGTAAACTACTACTAAACTGGGCTAAGGATGTCGGGGAAGAAATTTCCAGCAAATATGTCAAGCTTTCTTACAAGTTTGTTCAAAACTTCGCAGAGAAAGTATTACTGCTTTAGTTGGGTTATATCAGATGTTTTGTATCAATAAGTATATTCTCATCACATCCGCTGATCCAAGCTGTCTAAAAGCGTTTGAAAGTGTGATTTATTAAAAAAATCAAAATCAGTTTCCCTTAGATGTCGATTGTAGTACAAGTTCACAAGTTTTCTACGTCAGTGACGAGCTGACACAGTGAAGTTTCCTTTCCTAGACACTTTAGGATTCATGAGATAAATGACAAAAGCTTGTGATTTCAAGTTTTTTTTTTGATAACTTAATGAGAAACAAGAAAATGAAAGTCAGTTAAAAGATTTCAAATGTCATCAGTGTGTTAGCTTTATTGCCTACAATAATAATTTCCTGTCTGCTTGATTAAATACAATTGTTTTCATAAGTCAAAATGCTAGTGACCATCATTACACCCTTCTCTACCTATGCTAACAATGCTTCTTCATTTAATTAAAGATCTCGATTGATATCAGTATTATTATTATTGTTATTATTAAAAAAAAAATAAATTTCAAGGCAATAAGCGGTCCGGGGCCGGTTTACGGCTCGACGACTATTCTCGATTGTATTATTTTTTGAGTTTACACAATGCGAACCGGAAAAAGTGCTTCAACGGAGACGTCAACAATGCTGCATTGGTTCTATCGTCGGCCCGTGAATAGGAATATACGTGCAAATATATGCAAAGAAGACGAAGAAGAAAGTAAATAATCGAATAAGTTGAACAATAATCTAAATAAATTATTTTTATATATATTTAGATATATATACATATATTTACATATATTTACATATATATATGTATATAAATATATATATATACATATATGTTTTAAATTATATTTTTATAACCCTTCAATTTCTCTTTCAATTTTCCCTCAATATTTCTTTTTGCAATTTCTTTGTCAAGTGCTCTCTTATTTTACGGCACAAGGAACTAAATGCATTGAACATAGTGATGGGCTTTTCCCAACATTTTGGAATTTCCCTTATTAAGGAGATTAGTTAGCCTACACATCTATCAAATTTCAAATTATGAAATTTCGTAACAATGTTTTGTTACATTTCGTTACTCGACAGCACTTTTATGATCGAGAAATTTGTGACTCCATAATGACAGGCATACGAGTGCCTGAAACTCCCTACTCGATGCATCAACTTGATAGTCGAGAATTTACAAATCCAAACGCAACAATTGCGATCGAGTTTACTTGGTCGGCTCGAGAACCGCGAATTACCCCACTGTTTCATTTTTTTTCTTCGATGACTTCAGATTAATTAACAAAATGCTACCTTGAATGCTTGTCGAAAATCTTCTCTCTCAGTGAAAGCTTTCTTAGTTTCGCAAAACTAATTTCCAAGTGTTTCGCAATTTCGTTAAAGTAAATTCACATTTATGTCTGTTTGCAGTGCACAATGCAATATAATAGAAAGATTCAAAACCAGCTGTCAATAGCGACCTTAATCATTTTGCGCATGATAATACTTTCGAAAATGTGTTTTTGTTTTTTTTTATCAATTAATGACAAGTCATTACTTTAAAATTTATCAACACATTAGCAAACCGGTGAGCAAATTATATTCGATTTAACTTGAACTGTAAATACCCTCTAAAGCCTTTTTACTTAATAAGTGATTTTTAATCAATTACTTCAAGCATATATATAATACAATATAAGGCCGAAGGAAGGACTCGGTGCATTTCCAGCAAGCGGAAAATCCGAGTAAATAGTGATTTACTTCACTAAATCGTGCGAGTATATGAGAGAGTCTTTATAGAAAAAATCTGCTTGAAATAAAAGGCAAAGCCGGGATGCTAGCAAGGTGTCCGTAGAACAGCACCTTTGCTAAGGTGTACGGAATTCAATGGCGAATCAAACTAATAAAGATTAGTATTACACATCATGCAAAGCCCCCGCAAAGTATTCTGGAGCTGGTTGTAGAAATCGAAGGAAGATTCATTCCATGGCAAGCTTTACGTTCACATTTCAATGAAAACCACTGAGCCGAGAACAATGCAAAGTGCACAAATTTGGCTTACCTCTCTTTTCAACCCTCTTTATGGTTCATCGTGTGATGTTTGCGGTTGTGGTCATATGTAAACGCATCATATCGTTTTGTGAAACAATTTTTGATAATTTCTTGCGCTATCTGTCTTTAACTTTTGCAGATAATATTGCTATCGCTTTGATTAATTAAGGGGTGGACGACTGTAGCAACCAAATAAAAGTGGTTTTTTGGGAATTTCGTTTGGGTGGAAGGAAAGGTAGCAGAATAATAATAACGATTTTGAAAAGCCTTAAAAAAAGGTAACACGGAAGCTATTTTTGTGATGCACTAATAATTTACAATGTTCTGGGAGAAGCAGCGTAACTGGTACAAAATTGAGTTTAAAAAATAAAAGAAGAAGAATAGAAAAGATGGCCAACGTTAAGCGTTACCGTGTTACTTTAGCTGCTACAGTACATTTGTAATATTTTTTCTTCTTCTTTCTCTATTAAACTTGTATTATAATTTGTACAATAATTCTGTTTTAATTTTGTTATATATGTTTGGTGGTCTAAGGGAAGACTTTTTATATTACAGCAAATTGAAATAAATAAATAGATAAATAGAATATGTGGAGTGAGACGTAGAAAACTCCTTTAATCTACATGCCTATGTCTAGCGATTTGCATAGTTCGTACTACTGCCGCTTATTTCAATGAACAAAACTTTCGCTTTTTGACCAAAAGCAGGGAACTTTTTTTTTATTATAAAACAAATGAAAACACCTTGCAGTGGAACGCGGTCCATCATTAAATACCCTGCATCACCCTTCAGTTATTGATGTAACGATTTTTCAATATAAGATGTTATATGAGTAGGAGACGAAAAAGTGGCTCGATCTGACCCACTTTCAATAGCGTTCGCCCTTGGTCCTAACCCTATCGGCGCGACATATTTCATCAAAATATCCAACAATTTCAACCTATAAGTTGAACACAAGAAAAGACGGACGGATCAACAATCAGAAAATAATTCTGAATAGATCGGCATAATAAAATGAATACAACTATCTCAGGTCCTTCTGGGTATTGCATTCATCCGCACGAACTTAGCATGCCCTTGCACGACGAGTCGTGTAGCGTATAAAATGATTCCAATTATTTTATAGCATAATCCTACGTACTTCATAAAAGATGCTATAAAAAATTTGACTGAAAAAAATGAAAATTGTACGAGTTATGCTGCCTGTCGTTTTCAGAAATCGTGTTTCGAAAAAATTTCTTTACATTTTCAAGTGGCTGTGTACTACCACACATTTACCTGAGAAAAACCGAATTGTTTTATGATATAAAATTTTGTTGCACCCCTATAATTATCTTTTTATGTCATTACGTCAATAAAAGAAAATATTGATTTTCTCAAAAATTTGCAATGATCTGTCCGTCCCCTTTAAGTGGTGTAGGAAGTACTTGTGGAAATACAACCATTGGTGATTATAATTTATTTCATTTACAGTTACATAAAGTTCGTGACTACGTTAAAATAAAGCTTCAAAAGTTTCCATATTTTATTTTCGTTTTGAATAAATTTCATTAATTTAATTAACTTGGAAGAACTGCAACAACATCCAGGTTCTGATTTATGCGATTATTAAAAACATAGGAAAAACAGTTCCTTATACGTTGGAATTCAAGCACCGTATACCTTCTCTCTTACTAGAAACGTTAATGCATTACTCCCATCAGTTGCTATTTACAACCAAGATTTAAGATTATGACTACGGTAGTGGAGGGGAAACAAGCTTGGAAATGCTTTCGGTGAATGACATTGAATGCATTCCAAAGTTGTACTTTTACTTTGACATTTCATAATATCGTTTTTTTTTTTGCGCTCAATAGCTCTCACGTGTAAAAATAATGATTAAAAAAAAATGCACATTGCGTAAGCTACATACACACTTTTTTGTATTTGTCGGAGAAAAGAAAATCAAAGAGGTGACTTGCATTGGCGTCCCACGAAGTCCACCACTTGTGTGAAATTATTTTGAATGCAAAGACTCAACTCGCACGTCCCACAAATGAGCGCACAAACAGGGTAACTTAATAATTACGAAAGTGTGCGTCAATGCAATGCGCGTAAAGTTGAGCGAATTTTCAAAAAAAAAAAAAACAAAGTTCACTGTTACATTGCACAGAGAAATACGTATGCAACCGTGAATATTGCTCTAGGAAAGAGGAGCTTGAAGAGATCTCCGTCGTCTAACACATTCTTGCCTCCTATCCGCTATAATTTGCCTCTGCGCCCTTATGAAGTTTTCTAATAAATATTCAAGCTATCAATCATTCAAGATGTCAATCTTCCATTGTTATCTGCTGTGAAGCATCATTTATTGATGAAAACATGCTGACCATATATGTATATATATATATATACTCTTTTTGAGGAGTCCCCTATTTGCGTAACACGATGACGGTCAAAACGAATTTGACTCTGTATCCTTATGACGGACTCGAGTAAATCTTCAAGTTATCAATCGTTCAAGATGTCCCTCTTCGATAGTGATCTGCTATAAAGCACCATTTATTGATGAAAACATGCTGACCGTATATATATATCTATACTTTTTTTGATGTTACCCATCGCTCAGGAGGAGTCCCCTGTTTGTGTAACACCAAGACGGTAAGAAAGAAGTGAAGAAAGAGAAAGCAGTGAGGAGATGGTGGTGACCGCAGCCTAACGCGTGTATACCCAATCGGTAAAGTGTTTATGCCTTCACCGATTAAGCACTCACCGTACCTACGATCAAAGTAAACTCTACCGTACTGCGATTTGAAGCAGGGGAAGCTGACTCGATGGTCACACTTAACTTTGGTCTTTGGCGGTCGCTGAGACATAAAAGATAATATGGATAAAATAAATCCGATCTTGGAAATGTTAAGCTTAAAAAATAAAAATAAGTAAAAAAATCGACCCAAATCAAAACATACGCATGTTCGCCTATTTTGCACTGTAATGAATCTTATGGCAAAGTTGCGTGCTTGCTGCAACACAAATTTGTAAAGTATTGAACTCGAAAAGATTGATTTAATGTGCTACGCATGAGCAGCAGATATGATTGAATGATTTGTTGTTCTCGTTGTTTTTCGATGTTTCTATCGTTAATTTGTCATTTTTTTTGCAATTTGTTGTCTACAATCTATTATTATGTCTTGTTCAATGTAATCAACTCGAATGGTTTGTACAAAATATATTAAAAAATCATATAAACACACACATACACACGCACACGCTTGTACACTTAAAATTAAATTAAATAATAAATCATTAGAGAAAATATTTCTAACGAATTATTTGTTTTCGATTTTGTTTTGTCTATCATCAGTGCTTTATTAACGGTAAAATCACGAGCTTCTATTCATTATATTTATTATTCACTTGTTTTTTTTTTTTTTTTTGCTTTATTTATTTTTCTCATTCTGCTCTCTAAATACTAATCTTCACCATTTAATGTTTATTTTCAATGCGAAAGACCACTAAAGAAAAAACACCCGTACACGCACATAGACGCTTAGGCTTTCATGCCATAAATAACTTGTATCGATCACTACAATTTGTTTTACTTAATTTAATACTCGACAAAAGGGAAATAAAGTTTAAAGTATTAACTTTTATTTTCGCACTTCAATCACTTAATTCACTTACGAGTTTAACAGTCGTCGTATAACTGATGTTGCTTGCTTGCTGTTGTTAGCGACAGACTGACTTGGCCAGAAATATCTTTCGTGTACACATATTTCGATATTAACAATATTCAAGGTGGCCAGCTGCTTCAAGTCGTGCTAAGATACAATAAAGAGAGCGAACATATTAGTTGCACTTCACACTGGATGTTTTAGATAGGGGAGAGATGAGAGTCAATGCAACTTAGGAAAGATGAGTACTTACACAGTTTTAGAGTTGAGATCGAATAATCTTTTTGGGATTCGTTGCACATGATTAGAATAACTTTCAAAATTAATCGATTTACTCCATATTCTAATATTTATTTTCTTCTCGATTCCTTCACATGATTGTCTTGTTCATAAAATGTAGGTAGAAAAAATTGGGCAACATTTCTATTCATACCACATAATAATTCGATTGACAATAAGGAATGAAAACACAAAAGGGATCTAGTGTTGTCCCTTGTATACCAGGGGTACCCATAAGTAATCAATTATTTGCAAAAAATTTGGTTTGCGTTCAATTCTGGACTGATCGTTGAAGAGGAAATATGTATTCTTTTCCAGTTGTCCGTAAAGGAGGTAGTGTTCAAAATATTCCAAAGGATGTAATGTTTTTGTGCAACCCTTTAACAAAATGGCGATGAGAATCATATTTGTCATTGCAAACTTTTCCATTTTCATGTGGGATTTAATGCAACAACGGCGATAATGAAGAAACTTGTTGACGATGTTTACGGAGATGTCTTCAAAGTCATCCAGTGGTTCACAAAGTTTGTTGCCGATGATTATGATCTCTCTGAGAGCCCTCGAGCGATTGAATTTATATATATTTTTATATATGACACCTATTTAATAATGACACCTTTAAATATCTAGTGGATACTAAGTGGAGAAGAATTATCGAGAAACCTTGAATCAAAGTGGCCAATTAAATAAAGACCCCTACACGAAATTGGAAAGGCATATAAGCACATGAAGAATATTTGTTGATCAACTTGCACTTCATTGCTGTCCAGAATTATTATCGGAAATCAAAAATAGATTCTTTATGATAATATAATATAAAGCACAAGCAAATCATATCGCAATATCCCCCCTAAACCAAGATTGTCAAAGAGCCATCTTGAGTCATATTTTGCTTCATGCACTTTCGATTTCTATAAGAGAGTGGGGAGGGGAGGCGGGAGGTTAAAGATTTGCAAACGATCCACCTCCAAAGCCTAGGTCATCAAGAAGGCATCTTAAGTCGTATTGTGCTTCACGAACTTTTTATTTCTATGAGAGCGGGACTGGAAATTTCCCGAGAAGATGGCAAGTTTTCCAACCCCTAAACCTCTCTTATCAACGAAGCGTCTAAGTCATATTTTGCTTTACGAACTTTGGGTAATATTTTGCTTCATGAATCCTGAATTTCGAGAAAAAGGCGATTGAAAATTTGCAGAGAAGATGGCAAACTGCGCCGGGAGAAAATATGGATTTATTGCAGAGTTTGCTTTAAATTTCAAGGCAATTGATTACTTATGGGTCTCCCCAATATATTATGTGAACCTTTTATTAAAACTAATAGTTGACTTCAAACTCGAACTCATTGAATTGAAATAACCACCAGTGATATCTCTCGCTCCTGCTTCTTTTATTCTTTAAATTAAACAAATGGTTTTGTGTGTAGAACTGTTATGAATGTTTTTGTCAAAAGTTACATTAAACTCGTTTCTTGATTCGTTTTTAAGAGGGACAAATTCAATCCAGTTATTTTCAAGATCATCCCAGGTTATTAACATTCGCAAAAATATAAAGCATGCAAAACACCGCGACATACCTTGCACTTATATGTACATTTAATTAAAAGCTTTCCTGTTTTGCACAAAAGCAATCGGAAACAAGTAAAGAAGACACGTTTGCTTTGCAACGAATATTAAATACCCAGCACATCATGATTTTTACCAACTGCCGATAGTGCTATGGGTCTACAGGAATTTGTTTCACCACAACAAGATCGTGTGCTATTGCGGCGAAGCAGATCAAACCAATCAAGGTGTAACCTTCGGATTTGTCCGAACAGGTTGTTTTTAACTTTTCACCGACTCCATTTATGCCTGGGTTATGTACGTGTTGACGCATGATCTATGAATGTACACTAACAGCATTTGCTTTGCAGAGAAATATCTGCGATGTTGAGAGTTTCAACAAAAGACGGCAACGAGACATGCATAAATCAATAAATATAATAGTCTGACATGAACACTCCGGTGGATAGTTCTGGGCATTGCTCACGACATGGCAAAATCAAAACATAAAAAATATGAAGACTACAAACGTTACGTAGACACATTCATATTTAGGGATGAGAATGAAAGGGAGGAAAAAATCCAGCTGAAACATTACTTACACATAAGTTTTATGAACATTTGTGATAAAGAAAATTCTGCAACTCTCGTTTCAGTGGAACAGCAAATAACAAATACAATCAGAGAGAAAAATAAAAACATTCTTGGTGTTACAAAAGGAAATTAGGTGGTGTTTACTTACGGTAGTTTCGAGTTGATGTGGCGAGTTACTATGGCACTTCTGAAGGAATAAGCGTGAGGGCTGCTAAAGGAAAATATTTTTGGCGCTCATCAAAGTTGCTTTCTGCCATATTGTGTTTCCTTATCAGAGTAATCGAAGTTATTAGTTTACCTACTTGTTTCACTCGACTTCCATTAATTCATAATTTGGCCGAACTGCAGGCAAAATAAGCATTTCAATATAACATGAAATTGCATGATTCAAAAAGCCTTGCAAAAAAGTTTTTAGCCTTTGATATCAATGAGGTACCAAAATTTGCTATAGGTATAGTATCCCATCATTTGACATGACGTCCACTTAAAATATTGCATTGTCGGCTGTTTCCACAACCAGGCCTATATATGTCTGTAATCAATTTTTAAAAGCGATTGCAAAAGTTCGTGAATATTTTTCCAACAGATGGTTTTAAGGATTTCGTATCTTTCGTAATATTGCTCCTGTCATCCTAACATTCTTTTTGGCAGATTTGGAAAGTGGCAGACTAGAGATAATAATACGATTCACACGAAGAGCTTTGCGTTCACCATCAACTGCTTCCCATTGGCATGATGACTCAAAGAAGAAGAACGTTATGACATTTGTTAATTCAGCCCAGAATTAGTCGCGATATACAAATAAGTTCAAATTCTGAAAAAATTGTTATATTTTACAATATCACTGCAATCAAGGCGATAACACTGTGGGCTTGAAAAAAATTCTAACAATTTATGGGGAAAATGCTTTACGAAACTTGGCAGCACAGAAATAATTAGTTCCTTTCGGTTCAGGATATTTGAGATTATAGAGATACGCCTCTCTCTGATCGGCGAACCGTCCATAAGAAATTTATGCACAGATCGGCGTTTTTTAGTTTATGATATCGCTACGAAGACAGACATTTAGCAAAAGCCGTTTTAGGCCATTTGTATAAAACTAGGTACAAAAGAAAGGTCGATGCATGGGTACGACACGAATAAACAGTGAAATATACAATAGACTGAGACATTGAGAAATTGAGACATGAGACGGTTAAACCTCACATTGGCGTCATGTAAGGTAACGCTTTCTATTTAAATGGAATTGGAAGAGAATGATGTATATCCTGCACCACAAACTATTCCAAATTAACCACACAATGTAATTGAGGAAATCAATCGTAAACCACACACATTTTTATTAACTCGGTAAAAATTAAGAGGGCTGGGAAGTTTTGATGCGTCCACAATTAGTATCTCTTGATGACGTAGACCTGACTTCAAAACAATCCTGCGAAAAGCACTTGATTCAATTTTTTCCCCGGAAGTCTCAAATGTTCCACAGCAACAATTCAGGCGGGAAAGGCGAGGAGAAACCTACTGATCAGCTTGACCTGATTTTGATTTAATAAAGTTCATTTAAAATGTGGGAAATTACGAAATCAGCTGATATTTGAGCTTTTTCTGAACTTAAGGAATGAAAAGAGGCATTTCCATCTGTTCACTTTGAATTTAACTTTAAACGGGTAGCAGAAAATTTGTACCCTGGAAAACATTTAATAAAACATCGTAAGATTAGGGATTTATGAAGCAAAAGTCGTGTCGTTGTTTGGAATAATAATACAGCACAGTGACAATAGTGAGAGTAATGAGAATTCCAAATAAATGTTCGTCATCTACCGATCAAAACTGGATTTGAAAGCATCAACTGGAATCTTAGAGAAAATATGAAATATGTGATTGAATAGGAACACAATCGTTTTCAGCAATTGTTTTATCAAGGCCTCTTTTAGTAGAAGGTACATTTTAAATTTCTGCAAATATATGTAACATTGAGGACGGCTTAACCGTCTTTTACCATACCGATCGATTCACAATCATTTTCCAAATTGATTTAAGCTTGTGCGTCTATCAATTCGCGAATACCACGTCCAACCTACGAGTCACGACGAAATTTTATGCACTCACGGCTTCCAAGAAACAATCTTATTGATAAGAGATCGACTGGTCGAACCATTTTTAAGAACATTTAATATATGAAAAACATCTTTACCCAAAAAAATTTCAATTTTTAATATTTCTCGGCAAAACTCTAACTCTGAATCTGCCGAATAATTTGGCATGAATAAATATGGAAAACATAGACCGGAACGCTTTTGAACCATCCTTCTTACGAAAAGTAAGCAAAGCAAAAAGTTGCAATTTATGACGAAACTGGAACCGTAATACTATTGTAATTTAATCCAAAAATCAAATGTACTAACTTTGAACCACAAAGGACTATTTCTTGATGTAACCGACGAGGATAATGCTTGCAAGTGTATTTACATTTTTTGACCACTATTTTTTTTGAGGGAAGGTCAAAAAAGGGCGCAATTCGCACGCTCCTCTTTCGGCAAGGAAAGCGCCATCCTAAAGAAGCCGGCGAGCACTTCTTTATATGCTTTTCATACTAAAGATCACAAAGGAACAAGAAATGACCAAAAAATCAAAATTGGGCTGCACAGGATTACAATAGCATTAGAAAAAAACAGATAAATGCAATGAGAGTGAGCAATAAATATAGTTAATAAAAAAAGGCCAAAGCACTACAAAGATGCTTTATATACTAAGCCAAATGCATTTTGACTACTTCATTTGCTACTTATATTTGCTTTTCCGATATGTTTAAGTATAACGCAAATAGCTTCTTCTTAAATGAAAAAAGTTGTAGTAAAAATTCTTTTTATCTTTTCTGCAATTTTCGTTTATAGTTCTTGCTTACATTTGCCTACAAATTTCGTGAATTACATAGAAATAATAAAAAATATAATCTACACTATAATTCCGAACTCCAATCCGATTAATCGAATTTTCTCAGAAATTAAAACGGGTTCAAAAAGTAAGATGGTATCGAAAATTGTTCAAAACTGTCAAACGTTATATACATTTGGAAAATCGTCAATCTAACCGTTAACGGGCGTGTCGGTAAACCGGTCGAGATGATTTTTTGGCCGAACATGCAAATGGTCCCTACGAACAGCTGGGAGATGGTATTTTGGAAATGTCTCCAAGGGATCGTAAGTTATAGGCAGTTCTGGGCAGGTTGAGCGCACACAGTTCGATGGCTTAGAGGTGCACTTGCAATTTGGTTCTGTATTAATTGTGGATGTGCCTCTGCGCTAGTTGTGTACATGCTTTTTTTCTTTTTTTTTCTCCTTCTTATTTATTTATACATGAATTATTATTTAATTGTTACTACCATCATTTATTTTCTTTACTGCTCCTTACATACTTTGTACTAGTTTTTAATGTTACTTAGTATAAGATTTACTTCTAAGAGTGAATTGAATTCGACTGTTAATTTGTCTTAAAATATAAATAAATAAATAGAAATAAGCTTTTTGATTGATTAACAAAATAAGAAAAATGAATTTAAAAAGGGGTGTGTATAGGTAGACTTTAGCTACGCAGGTAAACAGTCGCGTTGATTTGACAAATATATTTTAAATTAAATTAGATTGAAAATAAACTGCGTTTGCTGTTTGTTTTCCGCACCTTACACAATATAGATACAGAGTACAAACTAAAATTTTAAATCATATAATATAAAAAGGATTTAAATTAGTACAAAATAAACACAAATTAAATAAACAACTTCTGAACTTAAAATAAATTTTATACACGTAGAAAGCCAGCTCTCGTAAGGGCTTTAAAGATTAAATTCCCAGGTAATTAATAAGACCATTACGTTTAAAGTTGAAATTGTTTTATTAGAGAGTCATAAATGGTAATTTCCACCTTGCGAATCAATTAAGGCACAAAAAGGCTCTTGACGGAGTCATTAAATTTAAACAGATGATGAAGATTAACAAAATTGTTTTGTTTTTTGTTTCTCCATTTATTTATTTTTGTTCTAAAACCATATGTTTTTGTTTACATTTGCCGGTAAAACAATACGGTAGCGCGGCTGCCCATTGTACTTACCACTTGGCAGTTTTTGACCCGATACCAAAAATAACGCCCAAATTCTATTCCTCCAAAAATTCTATATAGAAAATACCGAAGCGAAAATTACTTACGAAATTTTTGGAGGAATAGAATTTTTGGAGGAATAGAATTTTTGTTGGTATAGAATTTTTGGAGGAATAGAATTTTTGGAGGAATAGAATTTTTGTTGGTATAGAATTTTTGGAGGAATAGAATTTTTGGAGGAATAGAATTTTTGTTGGTATAGAATTTCTGGAGGAATAGAATTTTTGGAGGAATAGAATTTTTGTTGGTATAGAATTTTTGGAGGAATAGAACTTCCCCATTGTGTCAGCCCCTCGTGGAAAACAGTGGATATCTATTTCCATATAACATAATACAAAAAAAAGGAGTTAGAATAATATAATACGATATATAAAATTAGAAAAGAAGCTTTTGAACTCATGTTATTTCTTCGTCTACCTTTTTCTTCTTGTTTTATTTGCTTGTATAGATACAAAACCGTACGATTGGCCAGTACTCACACAGGTTCGTAAAAAGTTGCACTTTTTCGTGTTGCGTGGCTTTATTGTGTTAGCTCATATTGCTTCTCAGGTGTTCAAGTTTTATTCCCAAACCCAAAAATAATTTATACATATTTTTACATATATTATTTACACACGTATATTACATCATTTTATACACTTGTAAAATATATAAAATTTATCGTGTCAGCCCTCAGCGGATATTCTGTTGTGTTCTTCTTCTCTCTGTACATACAATGTAATCTCCAAATTCCTCCAAGTCCCAAGTTTTTTTTTTTTTTTGATAACCTCTTTTTATGGCAACGTATTCCTTTAGCCAAATACAACATCGACTTTGAATGCTGCTTGCGATAATAATCTACGAGATCTACGGTATGAATTTAGTGAGTGCACCAAAGCAAAAATAAAGAAGATTGCTTTTATTGCTTTATTTGTGAACATAATTATATTCACGTTCTATGTTCATGGAAGTTTTCAATTTTTTATAACAATCCTTTTGCTGAATACATTGCAGTTTCGCGGTGACCAATAAATTTTTAAAGCAATTCTTTAAATGTGGTAGCACCATGGTCCCTTTAAAAGAAAAATATGCTGGCAACTTACTAACTCGACCTAAAAATGGCTGAATAGGAAAAACTTGAAATTTGTGTTATAATCAATTTGCTTCATTAACTGCATTAACTGCTAGCGGGTATACATGTTATTAGTATAAAATTATTCTAAAGTTATTGAGGCGATTTAAACGCAATTTTGCGAATATTGAGATTCAGTTTCCTTTAAGTTTTTCGGAATTATTTGTTCTTCTCTGTCCATTGTTGCGTCGTCGTAATTACTGATGCATGCAAAATGAAAGTGATAATCAAGTCATGGATGGGTGTTGCATCTTGGCGCTGGATAGCAAATGATGAAAATTGCGGCATTTGTCGCATGTCCTTTGAAAGTACATGTCCAGAGTGCGCACTGCCCGGGGATGATTGTCCATTAGTATGGGGCGTGTGCTCTCACTGCTTTCACATGCATTGCATTGTAAAATGGCTGAATCTACAACCTATGAATAAACAGTGCCCTATGTGCCGACAACCTTGGAAATTCAATATACATTAGAGTGGAAAGAAGAAAAGCAAAAAAAGGACAAGAGAAGTAATCAAAAAGAAGTATAAATGTAATTCTTGTGTAATCTTGTGAAATATAGGATATGAAATATATAATTATAAGAAAATTTGTTATGAAAAACGGAAAACAGAAAGACTTGAAATCGCAGAAGCATGTTTAAAGGAAATATTGATTAAAATCTTTGTGAGCACGGGTGTCTATTCGCGTACACACGACCAAACGCACACAAAGGAAAAAGACAAAAATCGAACAATTCAGCCTTTTGTGTAAAAGAGAAAACTAGGGGGGAAAGCGTGCACGCATCTATATGTAAAGGCATAATACAACAAAAATAAAACGCAAACTAATATTTAAGTAAAATAAATATATTGTCGAATATATTTAAAAGTAAAATAAATAGGTCTGAAGCAAACGGTAACAAAATGGAGGGCGACCGTAAACTTTCACTGCCTGGCTTACCGCCTTTACCAAAGAGCCTTTGTGCTGCTGTAGGAGCAACAGCAAGTGGAACTGCCAGCGGCTCACCGCTAAGTCACGTAAATCAACATTTTCTAAGTGGAACTATGGACGGCGAACTTTATTTGGGTGCATCCACTTCCTCAGCAGCGGCTGCTCATCGGCAACGTGTTAGCCATCGACATGGAAGTTTATCAAGCACCCAAGAGTCCCTAAGTGATCGCGAAAGTTTACACAGTCGAGCTTCATCAACTCACAGCAGCCATTATTATCATCACTCCACACAGTTGCTTACGCCTACTAACAATAATCACAGTTCGAACAACAGTAGCAATAACAATACTCACAATCACACACGTACTGATAGCGAAAGTACGTCTGGTTCGGGGTCCAATAGTAAGCTGGATACACAATTAGCCATACTAAGGCGCGAAATGTATGGTTTGCGGCAGTTGGATTTGTCTTTGTTGTCACAGTTGTGGGCTCTAAACGAATCTATACAAGGCTTTCGAGTATATCTGCAAGAGCAAGAAGCGCTCTCACCACCTTCCCCGTCCCCCACACCTTCAGAAACTAATTCGCTTACATCTGAGCCTGAAGACGAATCATATTCTACACAGCCGCCACCAAAAATTGTGCATTCTGGCCCTAAATTACCGCTTGAAAGAAGTTCAATTATTTCGCATGCTTCAAGCAGTTCTCATTCCGCTACTTCCGGGTCTTCATCTGCTACATCATCGATGAGTAAACATCATGGGCTCCTGCCACCGACGCCTGCTCCACAGAAGTCGCACCCGCAATTACCTCGCATATTACAGCAGCGAATGCGACGAGCCCCCCCTCCCCCTCCACCTATACGTCCTAAATCTTCACCATCAGTGAGTTCGGCCAACACAACAGCAACTGCTGCCACAACGCCACGCCATAGTAAATCATCTTCACCATCTCCATCGCCTGTTGCTGCGAATAATGCCGTCGTCGCCGCTGCCATCCAACACAGACATCTATGACAAAACCCCTTCTTGGATTAGACCTTGGAGCTGCCGGTTTAATTCAAGAACAGGGTAAGTTTAACGCCATCTATTCTTTGTATACACAATTTCATAGCTGAAATAATGTCAATTTTTTATGTATCCAATTTGTTTATTAACCGAAAAGAAAAAGGTTTTGAGCAAAAGTGAAAAATTATAATGCGTTCGAAGCGTTCCTTTATACTTCTTCAAAATATTTTCCTTATGAAATCGATAACCAAAGAGAAAATAAAACTTAACAGAGTTTTATCGAAAACGTTTTAAACACTTTTTTTATTTTAGTCGTCTTCAAGAAGTTGCTAAGATTGTATATTATCAACTATTCAATTTAAAACTATTGTCGTTTTGACAAGGAACTGGAAAAGAGATGAAACAAAAATAAATTGTTTACCATACAATTCGCAGAACTAATTAGAATAAATTTCAAGCTTCATTTTTAGTACGCTCTATTGCTTGCCAAGTTTTATGCGAACATTTCGTGACTCGTCACACTTTCTTTCAGAATATAAACTTGACTTATTATTTCTGAAAGGATTTTCTCGTCTTCTTCGTAGACGAGGTTTTTTGATTCCAGCTTTTGAATATTGCTGAAATTAACTTACGTGATGCTGGTAGAAAATCAGAAAGAATATTTGCCAGTTAATAATTCTCCCAGTGAAAGTATTATAAATAGCAGGCGAGCAGATAGATAGAAGAATGTTATAAATATGTTATGTGCGAGGTAGGGTCTTGCGTTTCTTTAGAGGTTTCTTCATTTTTCTTCAAACAATATTCGTAAGTTTTTGCATTCTCGTGTACCGCTCTCACTTCGCTAGTATTTAGTTTCCATCCCACCAGTCATTAGGATCGTAACTCGTAGGCAATTACTTTTTGGTCTCTAATAGGCGGGAAAAACGAAGAACCAGCTAGCAACTGTTAATGTATATTTTCCTTTGAGAATATATGTGTTTATGTTACGTTTCTTTTCGAAGCACAAAGTCCTTACAATTCCGTCGCCGAGTCGGTTTAGTCAAATTGAAAATGTGGTAATTTGAGATTAAGTGATGATAATCAAAAAATATATATATATGATAAATCCGGTAAAAATATATTGTAAGCAAATTCAGAATTGTGGTATGTGAAAGTCTAAATTCTTTGGATTCGGGACATTCACGATTGATCGATTGTTAACGCTTAAACTCTAGCTACATTTTTCTATATCTAAGACTTTGGCAGGTGATTTTTCTGAAGGATATACGGAGGGCCAGTTTTTTTTGTAGTTTATTCGACCGGCTTTGAATTACCTTCAAGTGGTGCTAAATTCTTTTACTCATGTAATTCAAATTGCTGTAGATTAATTTCGCCTCAACGATCGTGTGCTAATGTCATTTGAAGTGATTAACATCAGCAGACTTGAATAAGATGCGATACTTCTGATTAACTACAGCTTCGAATTGAATATCTACTGCCTAGCAATAATGCTAGTAAATGTAAATGTGGTGCAGTTACCTGATTAAGTTAAACCTTTATACCCAAATGACAATTGCAAATTATCGAAAGGACTACTAGCCTTAATTAACTTAGTAGCATAAACAGTAATAAATATCGAAAAATAATTATATTGCTTTATTTATTTGTAATAAAAATAGGTGCACATCTATTTTCAACAGTTTATTAAAAATTTAAATATTTTTCTTTTTGTGTACCGTAGATTGACTTACGATTTGATATTTTTTAAGGAATACTCAAAACGCCAATCGTACGAATGATAGCCATCGATCAAGAAAGAACAAAAAGTAGCACGATTTAATTTATATCAATTTTTACGTCCTTTTCATACAATTTTATAACATATCCGATTTAACCTCTATTCGCGTCCATCTCCATCTATTCTCCCCAGTTCGCCACTTTTCCCCTTCTTTTTGAATTTTTTCTATTTTCACTGGCCTGATAATCGTACAAGCATATCAACTATTCTTCCTGTGTGTTTTCGCCGTCCTTGAATTGAACAATCCTGCGTGCTAAAATGCTACAGGGTCGCATTTGAAACGAATGTTATAGCATAAGAATCAAATGTTACAACTGCGAATGGGAGTTTAAAGAAAGCGTCTCACTCAACATATGCATATTATGAAAGCTATGTACACCTCCCGGCTAAGATGTGAAGTGTAACATGGGGGTTTCGCAATTACAAATCGTTGGATCTACCACATCTGAAGAAAAGTAACACTCAAGCAAGTATGAGTTTTGCTAAGGCGCGAACTACAGAATTTAACCCTTTACTCTATCGCACTTATGCGCCCCAAACCCGCTTTTTGTTTTAGCAGTATCAGTACCATGGTCATAATTGCTAGCGTTTACCATTAATGTAACTTAAGTCAGTACCTTTTTCATTGGTTGATGTGATTAAAAAAAATGTTTGCTCATCTTTTCCAACTATCGTAAATTCCTTATTTTGGAGTTTCTCATGTTGGAGAATAATCAAAAGAAATACTTCAAGACGAAGACAAAATAAATGTAAAGAATCTTTTCAAACGTCTGTTGCGGCTGCATAGTCTGTAACAACGCTATTTGTTAACAAGATTGTGATCCCACGTCGGCGTTGTGTGCCAATTTTGTGTCTAATAACATTGTCTGTTTTTATCCTAATTGCCTGTCCAAAAACTATCAACTGCATTAATTTTTAGGGCTGCCCCAAAAATGCCACTTTATGAGCATAGGAGGCTGACGAGACCGATGTACGTGCCTTTGCTAAGCTAGCTAGTTCGCGAGATGTGGTGGGGTTTTATATTTTGGCTCTAGGACACTCCTCAGCCGTTTACACCTAAAAGATTAGCACGGGTTTGCTCTTTAAGGAAACGCGGACGCACGAAACCTTACCTGCCGGACGGACATACTCTAAACTCCGTGGTCTTTCATTACCCGCCCTAGCTAATGGTCTCCTTCGACCCATGATGTCTATGAACTTGGGTCCGAAGTTCCCTCTAAATCTATCTTCCTCTCATGACAAACAATTTAATAATAATAAATAATAACAGTCTGTCTGCTGGATTTCTCAAAATAAAATTTTTAATTTATAAATAAAACTGTGCAAAGCTGTCCCATTCCAGTCATCCAGATACAGGCAATGATTGGAGCGTTATTATATATTGTAGCTGTTGTTATTATATATTGTAGTGCATTTAATAAAAAAAAGCAACGTGCGGTCAATGATCTCGTTTGTTTACCTTTGAGATGTTGCTTCATAACTATTTCATCGCTAGCTAAGTTATATATGTGTATTTACGTATGAATAATTTTTGGATTCATTTACGAACAACTGTGCTGCCTATTATTTTGGGTATAGACGCATGAGTCTCGAGAGCTGAGTAAATACAGTTTGGAACTGTTGATTTCGATATATTGTTGTTATCAAGTCACTGGTTTTCTCAGCTTATCTACTCCTTTTTGTATCGTGTCGTCTACATGCTGCAGCATTTAACTTGACGGGCTCTATTGTAAATAGCTTTGAAATTTTGGTCTTGAGGTTGTGATTTGGACCTAAGCCATTCACTATTTACTGTGAATGTACCGATAAATAATCCGAAGATCCTAAAAGTGTTCTTTCCTCTCAGTAGAGTTATATATTAGTTATTTGGAGTTTTGATCTTTTTGCGTAATTGATGTAAAAATTCTTTTTTTTTTTATATAAATCCATATATCTATATTTCGTCCTGAATTTATTAATTATTTCTTTTAATAACTATTTTTTGTGTTGATTGCATTGTGTTGATAAGCATTTTCAATCATTGTTTTATATTGACTTCAACAAGTAAATATTCCTTCACTATAATGCATGATTGAGTTGTTCAAAGGTTATTTTCTAAGTGCGCAGTTTTATCCATTGTTATGTTAAGCAATAAGTTGCCATTCAATTTAATGACAGGGATTAGCCCGGCGCTTCGTCAGGTTCCTTATAAGAAATTTATATTTCTTAGGACATTTTTGTTATATTCCTGCACTTTACTTACTTGCATTCCTTGGTGGGAGAAATTTCTAGCCGATTGCCAAAACAAAAGAAATTCAGTTTATTTGATGTCACTTTTATATGGACACCTTAAGTTTAGTATTTATCGTCGAATTCACGAAATATTCAAATACGATACAAAACTATTTCTAATTCAGACAATTTGGGGACGATATTTCCACTTGTATCCTGTTAGTCTTATTTCACTGATGTCCCAAAGAAAGAAAGATTATATCTCAGCTTACAATTATTCTACTCAACACCGATATCTCCGCTCTAGTCACCCGATCAAGAAGATGACGAAAAGCGCAAACCATTAGTCCTTCGACTCGTACGACACATGACCCGGGTTTCCGGTTTCCGCAAACCCGCCGTTGGTTATGTCAACTTAGTATATCGATTAGCTTATTACTAACTTAATCTAACACTCCCCGCACCGAGGCAGAGAAGATGTGAGGTCAAAACTAGGGACGAGTTTGATTCCTCACAATATATATATGTATTTTTTTTATGATTTTTTGTAGTTTTTATCGTATGTATATTCCAGTCAATGTTTGTATATATGTGTCTTTGTTTTCGTCCGATTAAAAGTAAACTTGTGCACAGGTTTGAGCTTATCTTCGAACTGCACTGCAATCATTGCAAAGACTTTTGCTAAAGCAAAACTATCCTTACACTGCATCTCTTTTATTTTAATGACTAAACCAAAGAATTATAAAAAAAAGAAAGCATGTTAGCTGTGTCCTCCTATTTCATTTATTGCTCTTTCACAAAGAACAAAAGTAAAAACAAATCGACAGAAACTCCCTATATTTATATACGCAAACGCTACACATTGTAACGAAAGACGCTTCTGTGTCTAATTTAAATATTCATTTTTTATGTCTGTCTATTCAATCTGATCGCGGGTGTTACTTTGAAAGAATTATGTGCTGTAAAGAATGGACGCATATGTCATTGATGAGGTAGTTCGGAAGAAATGGGGGGTTTAAAACTTTATCCCACACACTGTGCTGCAACCCTTATGAGGACCAACGGATGAAGGAAACCTACTTACCGAACGGGCTGGTTTTACACTTTGGGCCACTCTTTACCCCGCCCTTCCTACGCACTCAATCGGCCTATGATTTTCAATGGGAAACCTTGAAGTTGGGTCCGACGACTCCTAAGCTCCTTTTCTCTGCATAGAGAAAACTCTATTTCGTTTTTGTATCTTTGTTACAATAAAAACGTTACACAAATATATTGAGTCGTAATGAAAGAGTTAAATATCTTATCTTAACTAAATTCTAAAAAAAATGTTATAGGAAACGGAAAACCTCCCGAACGTTCATACCTAAAAATTAATGAAATATAACAATAACAATGGTACATGTAGGTATTCATAAAAAAAAACAAGAAACATAGTCATTAACAGTACCTTAGATTTCAGCTCTTTCTGTCATGCTCCTTACTGTACCACGCGCTCTAAATTTCGGACAATTGAAGGGACAAGGGCGTTTAGCGTCGAATTGCATTCTTTGCGTTTGTTTACAATTGGGTTGCTATCAGGACGTGTCACACATTTTTGTTTTTATTTAGTTATTAAATTTTGTTTACAATTTTGCTTTGTGACACACTTCAAAAGGATGCTTCAGCAACGACAAACAGTCACACTACAATGTCTATTGTCCCTCGCTTTCTAAATATGTCGCTGCGCCGATCGTTAAAAAGTGTGACGCTCAGCACCGCAAACGCCTCCAATAGACAATGGCCTCTTGCATTGTCTAACCCAAGCATTAAAATTCCCCTCAATTATGACTGGTGATTTATCACAGGCAGCCGCCTCTAGCACTTGCAGCATGTGTTAGGATTCCTGTTGTGTCCAGCTTGAGGGAACGTAACAGCTGTAAGGGTGTATTGGTTTTACTTTGGCCTTTACGAAAGTCCATATCTTGAAAGGCAGCTGCATAGCATGTCCATATGGCTCCTTTTCTAGTCCTTTTCTTGTCCTGTCAGCTATCCACCTATTGTCAAGCTTGTTCCGGTATAGTTCACTCACCAGCACCAGATCAACTTCTTTTTTGCCCATGGGGTAGGTCCTGCACGACTTCATTATGGTTGAGGTTAATTTGCATCACCTTCATTTTCGTTCTCTGATGATAAGTGCCCTCCCTACGACATGTTTTGCGTCCGCATTTGTCTCATCCTTGCAAAATATGCGAAGGTCTTTTTTGCAGTATTTTGCGATACGATCTCCAACGCCGCACTTGCGACACCCTTTGAATCGGTCCTTAGCACCTTCGCAGTCTTTTACAATGTGCGCAATTTCCAGGTTTTGGTAGCATTTAGTGGGTCTAGTTTTCTCGCGTACGCGACAAATTGCTTAATCTTCCTGTTCTCGAGCATTACGTTCACATCCGCTGCTCCGAGACTAACGATTGCCTCGGCATGCTGCCAGCCCTTGGAAAGCTCGTACCATTTTCCTAACTTCGTCCTTGTACATCACTTCATCCAATTCCCTACACGGGAGGATTTTTGTCTGCCTGAGTGTGCTGACTAAGCCTTCACGCTCTAGGAGTCCTCTGCGATCACACAATTTTCCTTCTCCGCATCTTAGTGGGCTGAGCCCTGCTCTACGTAATCGGGTCTCCTTTTCTTTTGGTTCTCGGTGCTTTAACTACGACAAAGTTTATAAGCTTTTAACACTAGTCTCGTTCCGACTAGTTTTTATTCCCTGCTGCTCTTTCTGATATATTTCGCGCATCGCTTTGATACCGCCTATTATGTCCCTCATCGCCCGATTAATGTTACGCCCTTCACCGCTAGCTGTCCGCTAGTGTTTCAACCAACGTATCAATGTAGCTTCCAAGTCTCTCAAAAGCCGACGTATTCTTTACCTTGCTACTTGGTTGCTCGGAAAGCGGTTGTCCGAGCCGTGACTGCCAGTGTCTCTCTCTTCGCTTTTCAAAATGCTGACGCGAATATAGGTGTTCTCGTTTTTTTTTTTTTTTTTTAATGGTCCATGTTAGTTGGGCACCAACTGAGAAGCCGTTAGCCGGTTTCGTAGGTGACTGCCTTAACAGACCCCATGGATATATACGCAACCAGGGAGGTCATGCGAGGATTGACGCTACCCCTTTTGAGACTAGTGGTCAGTGCCAAATCTGGCTTCTTAAACCATGTTATGACCTAGAGCTTTTTTCACAGACTTGTCAGATTTTAACGACGCTGAGGCAGTGAACAGCATTAGCCACACAGCCGTTTTGCAGGGCGTCGTCCCTTCCTACTTAGGTAACGGAATACTACCACCATCAACCCAATAAAATCTAGTCATATTCCATCATCCGGCATCGGTCTTGTTGCCTACCCATAGGCCTATATTACAGATCTCCATCGTACGTTGTGGGATTGGAGACCACTTACATAAAAAACGGCGCCTATTCGGCCTGTCGCCCAAGATTCGCCTTTTCAGTCATTTTTGCCCGGGAACGGTATTCGTTGTTCGCAGCAAACCTCCACATATATGGAGGGGTACGTACAGGCTGACCACCACAACCACCATTGACAACCTGCGTAGCCTGAGCTTAGCCCTATGCATGCGCACTTACACGGATTTATACATATGAAATCAGAGTTTGATAATTGAATATTCCCGTTTAATTTTATTTCCAAAGCAAACTGAAGAGTATCGTCAATTTCAATAATTCCATATTATTTACTGTGGATTATCCCCAAGCACTTCTCTACTGCACTTCCTTAATTTTTTTTTATTTCTTTCAACGAACTATTAATACTTCTTTCTTCCAATTTTCATTTAACCACTTTCGACTTCTTTTCGTCATTTTTCATCAGAGGATTTTCCAACCTTACATTTTACAATGCTACAGCGTGCTATATTTGTAACCAAATTTGCAAACGCAAGTCAAATGTTGCAGTATGTAATTTGACAATGCAGGATCGTGGAAATGTGTGCGTACGTTACATTGATCTCTTATATTGTAAGGGCAATAATACTGTGTGTACTAGTGTCTGTTGTATTTAACATTTGGAACTACTTTTTTGCGATTGTTTTCGCTTTGTCAGTCCGCCCGAGGCGCTCTCAGCATAAGAGACATTAGGCAGACGAACTTCACGGCTTTGACCGAGGTAAGTAACGGAAAATCACTAACGTAGCACCCAGCCGGCTATTCTCACAGTCTATTAAGACTTGTAATCCGTGCTTATTATGAACTTGTAACTTTCAACACACAAGCTCATCCTGATTCCAAAGATGATTGCCAGCCTTTTTGGGTGCTTATTAATTTTATTTTGTGGCGTCCAACATGCATCCAACAGAGCATGTGTTTATTTTGACTTGAACAGTTCGGCTGTTCCCGCCAAGACTGTCACTCTTTATGGCCAAAATGAACTCGGGAAAGAGCGTCGCTTTGCAATGAATGGAATTCAATTGAATGGGGGGTGTGACTGAGGGGTGAGGGATAGGCAGAATGGATAGGGCACATTAAGGACTTCCTTTTTTAATTTTCCTCCGTAATGTTTGTTTCCAAATTCGCCGTAAGCATGTTAGTTAAATTAATACGGCATTTGTAGGAAAAAAAGAATTTATCATGAACCTAGGTACAATTTTTCTCACCCATCCCATCCGACGAGCCAGGCCGGTAACATGCGACAGGTTCATGATAGGCTAGGATAACAGCAATTTTACTTCCTTGGGGAGTAAATCTAGCAAATACGTTACACTTTTTTGTACATGTGCCGTAATTTACGTGGAAAAAAATATTTTCTTCCATTCCTCTATTATTTTTTTTCCTCCCAAGAAAACTCAATTTTTTTCCAACATGGGTTATATTACTTTTTTTTTCCAATAAAAAAAAAGAGCGAAACGCAAATTCACGTTGAATGTATTTATTTATAATTCTTATTCGAACTTTCTTAATTCTTTTTTTTTTCGAATTTTCAGTTAGTTTTTCTTTCATTATATTTTCACAATCCGGGTGAAATGCAAATTCGTATTAAAATAGAGCGAAATGCAAATTCGCGTTGAATGTATTTATTTAAAATTTTTATTCGGTCTTTCTTAAATTTTTTTTTCGAATTTTTAGTTGGTTTCTCTTTCACGTCAAAATCCCAACTTTTCCAAAAAAAAACTTTTTCCTCCCCTTTTATACCTTTTTTCTTTTTCTTTTTCATTTTTTTTTTTTTGACAAACGAAACCTTTTATTTATTTAAATTTTTTTTTTTTAACTCAATTTAAGTTTTCGATAACGTTATAAATGACTTTTGTTGGTAAAAATTAAAACCTTAAACTAATCCCATACGATTTTAATTTTTTCAAATGAAATTACCGCAGCTAAATCTACTAATGCGATCGAAAGATAGGTATTGTGTTACGGGCTATTTACATACGGTTCCTTTATATTATATTGCCTTTTACCACGACACTAAGTTATTATGTATGACGGCGAATTAATCTTGAATATTTAGCACGAACCATACCTCTTACCTCGGGCAGAAAACCAAGAGTTGTACGGGAAAATGGAAAACTAAGAAAACCAAAGTTTTTAATTTATACACTTATTCTAATTTATGATGCCGCCATCGGCAGTAATTATTCGCTCAAGTGGTCAATTGAACTTTATATTGCGGTGTCATTATCTAATGGTTATTTATTTAGTTGCCCAATCAATCTGATGGATTTTGATGTTGTTGATATTATTTTATGTGTCAAATATAAATAAGCGTGGAGTTTTTATATTGTTGTTCTCGCCCATAGTCATTGTGACAAAAGAAATTAATTCTGACTTGAAAATATTCTAACGAACGTAGTGCCGGTTGAAAAAATAGCAGCAAAAGGAATTCGTTGATATAACTCAGCTAAGATTCATCATAACTGTGTCAATCTTCAAAACAAGATCGCCATTAGCACTTATTACGAAGAGGCATGAAAACGACCAAAAATGATTTCATTACATCTAATGAAAAACACAGGGTTTGTTGAAATTTAAAAACTGTGATTAACTTAAATTAAACAAGAAATGTTATGCAAACATCATATAAATAAATTTTGATTTATATTTGCAATGTCCGGCAATTGCTTCTGCCAGATGTGCAAAATGCGACAATTGAAATTATGTCACAAGAAATGCAACCTAAACAAAAATAAAAAGAAAAATAAAAGATAACACACTTTGCATGGATTGTTTTGCAACATGCACTTATTGATTATGATCAGAAATTGAAAGAGTTGCGTAAATAAACAAATTGAATATAATACATTCAAATATATAATTAAACGAATATAAACTATTATTTTGAATTAAACATATATTGAAGAAAATAAAAGTACATATATGTTAAGTCTACACAGTACTGTTGTATTCATAGTCAGTCCGTTAATTAGTCACACTTTCTGCTTGTCTTTATATCATCGTCCCTTTCATTGGTCTATTCTTGTAGTTGTCCATCCGTCAAGTCATTATCAATCACTTCATCCCACCCCTACTTCGTACACAATTAATACACCACCACCAATGCGATTCACTCGATCATTTCTAAAGACTTGGAAAGAATTGTGGAAAAGTCCGACGAATGAAGATCGGGTTTTAGCCAGGTTTCAGTGAAGGCCAAACAGAAACACTCCGTGCTTAATGAATTTAGGAAAGTTGACCGAATTTTTGAATTTAGGCCCCTAACATGAGCCTGAAGAAACAGTTAGTTTTTTGAAGGCGATAAAACTATTGCTTTGGTATTACGGGGACGATCTCGAGGGATAAATTCTTTAATTAAGGATCCTACTGGCCACAGTGGTTTATTTAACAACACTTATTTATTTTCAGTCGGAATAAGTATTTTAAACGAAGAGATTGCTCTAGATTGAGAAGGAGGCAATTTGAAAACGCTAACACGCTTTGATTTGACTGATGGGATTTTCGCCGCCAGATAACTTTTTATGTTATCCACCGATGTTTCAGTTGCCAATCTTAACACAAATATTGCTTTTCTAGGAGGAACTACCGTCAAGCAAATATCATTACTCGGAACAGGAGGGTTCGCGACTGGGGCGTTTAGAGATGGGGTTATCGCCCTTGCACAAGCTGCTTGCCCAGTCTGGTGACCAGCATTCACATTCGAACAGCCAAGGGGGGAGGATGATTTATTTTGTTCTTTATTGGTACTAGGTGTAGACGCCTGAGTTGAGTGAGAAACACCACTTGGAGAAGATACTCTCGCAACTTCAGCATAAGTTATACCAGAAGGACTTCCTGGTTTATTTGAAGCTTTTTTGTTGCAGACCGAGTCAACCATATGTGGAACGCTAACGTTCTTTGCGGACATTTTGGAAGCCCTGACATGCCCCAACGAATCGGACTAAGGAGGAATTAGTGGTGACGTACCACACGCTTCATTACGAGTAGTGATTTTACTAGCTTGGGAAGAAAATGAGAACCTTGTCTTAATTAATTCAAATTTCTCCCACAAGGAGGCGAGGTTTTTGCTCAATTCCGACAAATTATTTCTCGTCTCCGAGAATAATATGTAGAAGTCAATGTCGCGCTTCCTACAGTCATGGCATGACCATCTTAAGCCCTTAGAAGGGTCAACGACTGCATCAGCAGCATGGCCGAGAATACAGGCACACTTTGTATGACCAAAGCACTCACAGAGCCAGCAAGAACGAATCTATCAGATTCCAGGACTGTTTTTCGCGACATGGTGTATATGAGCACTCTATGTCACATCAGTAAAAAAAAAAGAAATGAATTATTGAGATTCTTCTTTCCTTTTTCCCTTACAATGATAATTGTATTATACACTTATCTGCTATAGTTTATTCGTAGCGAAGTAGAATTTAGTAGAATTTGTGAAGTAGATTTCAGAACCTTTACAAAATAAACGTAATGGTGACGCAATACAACTATAATTTAGAAATATCAATTGCTATGGTGTTGAGTTAGAAATATCAATTATATTGGTGTTGTAGTTGGTGTAGACAGCGTTATTGCTGCTGTTACTGTATTTATTTTATTTTCATTCTCGCTTGTTCGACTGCTCCCGCTGTCTTTGCTGTAGTTATGCTTGTTGCGTCGTTATTAACGTTGTTATTGTTTTTATTGCGTTCGTACTGTCACTGCCATTGTTATTCTAGACGATGGCACTGCTCTTGAAGTTATGTGTTATTTGTTATACTGTTGTATTGTTATTGCGCTTATTTTATTTCAGGCCCTTTTCTGTGTACACCCGACTGCATGGACTGTGCTTGATATTTTAGTTGCTATTACTTTATTACGTGAATCTAACGGTGACGGGATTTACTTTTAGTGTTGCTTTAATTTTTGTTTTGTATTTTGTAATCATTAGCAAGTTTGTGATCTTATATCTATCGTTTATTGCCTTTAACATCTATTGCCATTGTCAATGTATGTGGTGTTGGCTTGTACATATATGCATTTTTTTCGCAAGCCATTTTTTGATAATTTTCCAAAAACTATGTAGAAAGTCATTCATATGTGAATGCTCGCAAGCCATCCATATGTATATATTCTGGTGCAAGGTTTGGAGAAACTGAAATTCAATTTATTGCGCATGCCAAATGGAAAAACCTCAGCACTTTTTCTTTTGTGATTCTCTTTTTCTTTTGATGCAGCTTTTGAGTTTTGTTTTTTTCTTTCCCTTTTATGTGCTTTTAGATGCCTGCGTCTCTTGTTCTTCACTCTATTTCACATAAAACTTCGGCGAACAAACTGATACTAATTAACAAAAAGTTATCAAATCTAAGAAAACTGTGGGTATCACAGACATTAAATTGATTGTACGGGAAATTTTTTGAAATACGACACATTTTGTATTTTATTTCAGCTCTTTCACTTTATTCTGCTTCTTTATTGTTTCTGTACAAAACAATAAGTGACAGAAAATATCCGCTAAACTCGCAGCTTGTCGTTTGATTGATTGATTGAATCCACTAGGAATGCGAAAAATGGTGAAGCCGGGATGAAATGAGGTTTGCTCGGCTTCGAGATTCTCTCAGTGTGGCCCATGTCCGACGAAATTTTTCCTTTGATTAGCGGAACTTTTGGTATTCTTCCACTTCATTAATGTTAAACTTGAGATACATAAGATGCGGGGGTTTTTGCGACGACGATAATAGATTATTACTACGACAACATGCGAATTGCAATATTTCCTAACATTGTGATTACAGTAGCTGGTACCTTATCAACTCTTTTGCTGCATTTTTCAGCCTTTCAAGGAATTATACACAATTCTTTAATCTCGACGTAGTGCAAACCTCATTTCCTTACAGTTTCAATTACCGTCCTTTCAGACTGTTAGCTATTCATTGGTGATGGGTTTAATGGGTCAGAACGCGTTCTAGATCTCCCGTTAGTAATGGTGATATCTCTCTGTTCCCTTCTTGGGGAATTCGCTTGATCATTTTTTTAGGTAGCCATTAATAACGCCAGGACTGTTGTGCTAAAGTTACAATGTGTGCTTTTTTGTTTATTTTACATTGTAATACTATTTTATGGGGTGGTTGGTGTTCTGTAACAGTCGTTGAGGTGGTCCAGTCGAACTCTACTAGCGTATTTGTGAATTAGTTTTTGGGAAGTCGAAAGAGATCGACCGCATGGAAGATATCCAAATGCGTCTTTGTGTACCACTTCAACGGAGGATTTAGAGGAGATCCCCTATAAACACTCTTGTTTGGTTATGTCAATACTGTTCGCTACTTCGCTCGGCTTGAGTAGTTTGTTTATAATTTCTTAACTAAGTAAATAAAAATACGGGCCTTACGTCGCATAGAAGATCGTCCATATAAAGATACTTTATTTAAGAAAACGTCCTCCTTATTTGTGTTTTGGTCTTAAAATAAATGTTTACACAGTAATAATTCCAAAGCTCCATAAATAAATAAAATCAATAGCAATAAAATAAAAGTGAATTGGTGCAAAAGCGTGTGTGTGTAAGGGCGCCTATCGCAATTGCCTTCATATTCTGATAATATGATCATTAAAGAATGCAACTCGAAGTTTTTAGGTGTGTCATTCATTTAGGCTGCAGTTTGGTTTCTTATTATGCAGTTGGCCGATATCCAAAATACCCAGATTTTCCTTTTTTGAATTCAGTAGACGTCTTTAGTCCTTAGTATAAAATTCATTGTATTTTCATTGCACACTAATTGTCACCTCGATTTGAATATTCAAAGCATTCAGACGAATGCAAATCACCCCTAGTGATTTTATGGAGAAGCTCTATAAGCTCACCTTCAAAGTTAAGGGAATTAGTGAGTAGGACTTTGAGAAATCCATCCGTTTGGATTCTCGTCCCTGGAATGCTCGAGATGAACAGAGAAATGTAATACTGGAGTCTACCCAGGGGTTCAGCGATATGCTTATCGCTGCTGGCAGGGCTTATGTTCACTGGTACTCGTTTCCGGTGCGTTCCTTCGATGAGGTGCGATGAGGTGAGGTGTTTTAGATATTTAGGTGTTGACCGTTTGATGAAGGACTGTCGAGAAAATGACGTTTTGTGGCGGTGCTTCGGCAACACTGGCCACAAGCAATGGGTGCACAAATGCCCTGTCTACAGTGCATGGCAGCTATCCTGCCATGTTCAATTTGGGCTGTACGTACTTTAATGTCGGACTGTGTGCGTACTTTAATGTCGGACTGTGTGCGCACTTTAATGTCGGAATTTTTCCTTGAGTAGAGGGACCAGTTTTACCAGTAGATCTGGTGTCTGTTCTTCCGACGTTAGAAATGCATGAAGTTGACTATAGGATCTTTCAGATAAGATCAAACAGACCTTCTAATACCGATGGTATAACTGGTGAAATGGTTAAGTTATTCCTGAGTACTTATATGCGCTTTATAATAAGTTTCTGTCTGAAAGTTGTTTTTTGTCTGAGTGGAAGATAGTCCGAATCGTTGCGCTACTGAAACCTCCAGTTAAAGTTCGTAGTGCTCTCTGCACTTAATAAAGTGCTAGAGAGAGTCACGGTTGAAAGACTTCAGAATGGTTTGAACAAGAGAGACAGTACGGCTTTCGTAGGGGGTGTAGTAGTGTTGATGCTTGGCTCCGCGTTAAAACATATATAAATGGATCAATGAACAGATATGTTCTAGATCTGTTCATTGACATTAAAGGATTAAAGGGGCCTTTGAGTGCTTACGATGTGGCTGGATTTCGCGTAAGTTAAACGAATTGTTCCGCCAAGAGTTAGCTCTTTGGCCAGGCTACTTCTCGGAAAGAAAGGCTTGTGTTTCAAGCCAGATAGGGAGTGCCTGGGTGGACGTCGTGCGCGGTTGTCCGCAAGTGCTCGTTACTTAGGCAGCTTGAAAGGCCCTGTGAATGTTGTACTTATGCAGACGATCTGCTCATTTTAGTCAGCTTGCCAGTGAACAAAAAGGCAACCTCTTATTTAGTAGGCATCCCATTGTAAGAGTTGGCAACCACATAATTAGATATGTCACTGAAGTTGGTTTCCTGGGGGCAAGAGTAAGTTAAAGGAATTGCTCCGCCAAGTTAAAGGAATTGTTTCGCCAAGAGTTAGTTCTTTGGCCAGGCTACCTTTCGGAAAGAAAGGCTTGTGTTTCGGGCCAGATAGGGAATGTCTAGGTGGACGTTGTGCGCGGTTGTCCGCAAGTGCTCATTACTTAGGCAGCTTGAAACGCGCTGTGAATGTTGTACTTATGCAGACGATCTGCTCATTTTAGTCAGCTTGTCAGTGAACAAAAAGACAACCTCTCATCCAGTAGGCATCCCATTGTAAGAGTTGGCAACCACATAGTTAGATATGTCACTGAAGTTGGTTACCTGGGTGTAAGAGTGGGAGAACGCTTAAACTTTCTCCCGCATTTTACCAGGGTATAAATGAAGCTGACTACAATTGTTGGTCAACTACGTCGTGTTCTTGATTCTGACTTGGGCCTGGGGAGACGTGCCGTTTTGTGCCATATACCGGGGTCTGCTTGTTGCGTATGCAACGTATGGCGCTCTGATTTGGTATGGGGCAGTCACGATTACCTGTGGACAGCGTAAAATTTTAAGCTGCTAGAGAGTTACTACTACTACCTGTTTGCCGTACAGTTTCCACTGACGCACTACAGACTTTAATGGGAGCAGCCCCTTGGATCTTAAGGTTTTGTATGCGAGTGCGGCCTGCAGATAAAAAAGAAAGCTGTCTTTGCCATCCACGGACGGACCTTATTTTGCGGGGGTCGAGAGAGAGAGAGAGAGAACTTGACATATAAAGAACGCATTGGACTTTTGAGGGATAATGACTGCGGATTATGCCAAACTCGTTGAGGTAATAGTGCTAAAGGCAGAATGACATATCAGCCTATTAGATGTTTCATTTGTAGGGGACCACCCCGATTTTCGATTTAATTTATTTTTTGGTTTCCTACTTACGGGACATGGTTCACTAAAAGTCATTTCTTAAATCTAAGGGGTTTGTCTGTTACTGGGGCGTGTTTTTGTGGATGTCCGTCGAAGGATTGGATATATGTGCTTTGTGAATGTTCACTCTACTCCGACATTAGCCATTTAGCCGCTATGCGAATTGAGCTGAATGATAACGACTACATTGCTCTCTCTGAGGACGCTTATATGCAAAGCTTGAACAGACAGGTGCCTTTGAAAGACAACCTATTGCTGAGCGTGGGCACCAGCATACCAACTGAGTCTCTGGATGGGTTCACTTTAGCTTTCAGTATTTTACAACCTGTTTCATATTGACACTTAAGGCACTAGTTTGAGAGGTATGGATCTAACTGGTATGTAGCCATATGCTACCAAAAGTCGGACCTTAGATTTTTAAAATAATAAATGCACCGCGGGCGTCACGGAAACTGCTGGCTGCAGTTTTTTGCTGCAGCAGAATCTGCGTAATGTGAGTCTTCTACCTGATTGCTGGGAACGGCCCTTAGGGAAGTCTCGTGGTGTTTGTGGTTACCCACAAAATCGCGGGAACATTAAGTATTTGAGGCTATAGATAGCCCTCGCCTACTTCAGAGGGAAAGACATGCCGGACACATGCCCCTGATCTGCAACCGTATGGAAACCTCCCTGCGCTTTGTGGGGCGTGAGTGACACGTTGTCACTCCGTGTGCCATCGGACACCGTAGGGTTAGGTAGGAACCTACGTTAAGCCTATGTAACACATCTGTCACTAATATTATACAATAACTATACAATTTTAATTGCCGATTGATATGATTATTAGCAATTATTATTAAGAAGGAAAGAAAGAAGGAATCACGGCCTAGTGTCACAACCCTGGTGTCACTTAATGTTCTGATTTATTTTGTTATTATTTCTTCTTGTTTTCTTTTGTTTTTGCTTATGTGGTCACGCTACAAAAATTGCTTCTATTTTATAAAACAACATATAATAACTTTATTTTCTTAAAAACTGCGAGCCTAAAAATTAGCCGCTGGATTTATCCCGGAATACACATGTCAGTTTACTAGGATCTTCACAAAAAAAATGTGTTTCTTGTGACGTTTCTCATTTTGACTTTTCTACCTACACCTCTTTTTCGGAGGCAAAAATACTTTGCTTACGTTTCGATTTTAAGGGCTGTCAATGTTTGCTCGGTTATCGCAGTAGTTTTATTAAATTGATGTGACTAAATTAAGATAAAATTACATTGTACACTAGACGAGGACGTTCGCATGTTCGTTGCCCAGAAGAAGACTTAAACGGTCGGTTGCTCAACTCGAACGATCGTGGATGTCACCTTACTCGTACTTCCTTTAAGGTTGTCTTTTGCAAGCCTTACCGTATCTTTCCAAACCCGTCGTTCGTCGTGTAACCTTAATAAAATAATCACTTATTACTACTTTAACCTAATACTCTTCCATCGATACGGAAGACATATGAGGTCAAAACGAGGGACGCCTTTGACTTCTCACAGATCTCCCGTTGGTGAGCTAAGCTCAAGCAGGTATCTGATTTGATGTTGTCTATGAATGTAGAAGCAAAACCAAATCTATCTGAAAAACAAAATTGAAAGAAAAAATTCGCTTTTTCACTTGCCAATTAAAATGGCAAAACATGAGGCCTATAAAGTTGGTGATATAAATGCAAAGAAAATTCTTTACACAAGTTACGTTACTTTCTTCACAAAATCATTTTATTAATTATTCGCTTTATCTTTTTTTTGCAACAGTACTTGTAACTTCTAAAATGTTGTTTGTTTACAATTTCGAAATATATCTACTAAATAAAGTTGACGAAAAGAAAACTAATATGGCATGTAGTACTTGACCAGAAGCGCTGACTCAAGGATAGAACAAGAATAAGTTTAATGACTGTTGTGAGTAGCTGTTAAAAATTAAAAGAAATGTATATTGAGGTAAAAATAAAATTTTGTAGACTATTTTTTCTTCCTCCAATAAAATTTGCTCAAAATCTTTTCTTTTGGTTTCTCTTTTATAAAGTCAATTAGCAGCAAATAAAAAATAAAATAATTAAAAGAGGAACATATGTGTGGAAATTGTTCAGCATCAAAACTTGAGTATTGTGAGTGTAAAAACTTGACATAAGAATTCATTCAAATTTTCATCCAAAAAAAAAAAAACAAAAGAAATTAATGAAATATTTTTACACCCGTTTTCACTTAACGGATTAAACTGTTAACAAATAAATATTTCGTAAACAACGCGGTGGGTAGATTTTAAGATGGAAAACAAAAGTAATTAAAGTAATTGTTAACTTTTTTGTATAAAAACGAAACGTAAGAAATTAAATTCCTGTATGTAAAAATGATTTATCCTAAGTTTTCTCATTCCAATAATTTCTAAAAGCTTTAATAAGAAATTATGACGTTGTTACTTATACACATTACAAAAGTAAAACTTATCTTAAAATGTAAGATTAACTTAACCTCAAAATATTCTCGAAATACACATTAGTGTGAACATTGTTATACAAACGTATTTATGTAATCCTATATAACTCTAAAAGTTATTCCATAATAAATAGTTTTTTTTTCTTTGTATTGTTTTTATGCACATTAAGTCGATATTTAAGATTAACAGATTAATCATGTAAAAGTTACACATCTAATCGGAATGAATTCAAACTATGCAAGAGTATACCATAATATTCATTACTTCTTCTCTCGTTAAAGTACGCAGCATAGCAGTAGTAGTTGCCGTTATCGTATTAACATAGTAAGTTCATCATGGAATTAAAAAATTGTAAAATCAAAATGAAGATATATATAAAAAAAGAATAAAGGAATAAAACTATTTAAAAATCATTTATAAAATAAACTCACAATACATATGGAAATTATTTATTATTTATATTTATTTGTAAAGTACAATTAAAAACCTTAAAAATAATGTAACAAACTCTTGAGTTATTAGTTTCGTTTCATCTTTTAATTTTACGCCTTCACGGAGATCCAAAAAAAGTGCATAAATTCCTAATCAGTCATATTCATTGTTTGTCTGTCCAAAAATGGTTTTTATCTCGCTTTCTAAAATATTGAATATTAATTCAAATTCTCTCCATTTTCGAAAGATGAAATCTTTGGCGAAAACTAAAAAAAATTTTGAAAACAGCATATACCTACCGAGATTTTTATACAATAAATTATCGCCTGCTAGTATTTATCTCTGCGTCCGTCCGCCTATGGAAATCGCGAAAGCTGAAAGCCTAAAAGCTTTGTCCAGAAGAAGCAAATTTCATGGCGAAGTTCTATGGAAGGATGCTACTATTTATTTTTCGGTAACAATGGTTCGATTATTGTACGTCGCCAAATATTGCATATTAATGAATTCAATGTAAAATAAATTATCATATATTCGTATATTTATAAATTTGTATTGTAATGTGGGGAAAGCCACTGGCACATCTTTTTTTTTTTTTTGAATTCAAAGAAAGGTAATAGAGGAAAGACATTTGAGGAGAGACGAAAGTTTTGTTTTGAAAAATACCAAAAAACCATATTCAATTTAATAGGTTTTTGTGAACAACGCGATTTTTTTGCAAGCTTACGTCTGAAGAAAATGATTTAAACTTAACGCCTATAACCAACGGAACACATGGGAAGTTTTAAAAGGGTACACCTAAAAAGTATTCTCTTTTATGCGACTACTGAGTGTTTAAAGGAAAAAAGTCGAATTGTTCGCCAAAGAAATATATTCTATTATTAATAAAAAATGTTCAAATTAACTTATCCAAAGCCAGCCACATGTTCTGCTGAAGAGTATCATTTTACAGGAGTATTTATTGTAAGAAACTCGAGTGAAAAATAGGAAAATTACGAGAGTCTGAAGAATCTTCTTTCGAAGAAAAAGTTTCTCCATTTCTTTGCAATCCCCAAGGACCATAAAATGCCTTTCCACATTCCTTTTTCTCGAAGAGTATGTGCTCAAAAGTGATTCCCTTGCTGCCACAACAACGCAGATTTATGTAAAGGTCCCCAGAGAAGGTCAACTCTGTGAACAATGAGTTGGATTTATTTTTACTACTCAAACTTGTAACTACGAACATGTGATTAATTTCGAATCTTTTTTGTTCATGAAAGCGACTCTCTTCTCTCCCTCTATTCTCAGCAACTGTCGAAGGTAGAATGGCACGTTTTACAGTTTAAGCGAAATGACAGCAAAAAGAGCAAGCAATTAATTATTGGCAGAATGATCGAAAGTCTTTAAATCATTATCAATCTATTCAACATTCATCTCGATGGAGCTGTTACTTACTTATTTTTGTTTAGAAATGTTTCCAAATGAACATAAATACTTTCTAAATGAACTCATTCGCGTATTAGGGGATTTAGAAATCAACTGAAAAGTCATCAATCTGTAACGTCCGGGAATCATTTAAACATTTTAGGGGACTGGTGAAAAGCCGGACTTTTCAAGAAAACAATGTCGCTTTGGTGGTGAAATTCTAAAAATTTTGCGATGGCCACTCCCCCCTTAACTTCATTTGCGGTAGGCATTGGGAGTTGTTAAGAACTTCGGATTAAGCCGAATATGATCTCTTTTTTAGTCCAGCTTTTTCTTATGTAAAGTGTCTGTAAACACCTTATTTACTTAAAATTCATTTTCTTAAAATATTTATTATAATACATTTATGAAAAATATTGAAAAGCTAAGAGTCTGAAAGTTATTTAAGTTTAATTATAAAAATAGTATTAACAAATACGATATAATAAATCAAAAGAAATGTGGAAATAAAGAAAATAGATTGAAAATAAAAATGCATTTAATGAATCAAAAAATTCAATTAAAATATGATTATATTTTGTTTTCTTTTTTTGTTCTATAAAGGAGGAATTTGCCATTCCTGTATATCACCAATGAATATTATTAGCTTTTGCCTTTATGCGGCCAAGCGTTCATAAGGTGTAAGCTACACGTATAAACGGTCCATATGTTGAGAAAATTTATTAAATTAAAAGAGAGTAAAAAAGCGTATTTTTCGCAAGACTTAATGTTTCTATGAAATTTAGAAAAAAAAATGTTTACGAAGAAGAAAATGACACAAAAGCGCAAAAAATTAGCAATTAACCCAATACAATTTTCGCGTCTTTGCCATCGACAACAATCTTTAGACCATGATATAAGCAAAACTCACGTTTGACCTGAGCGTACAATAAATCGGTAATTAGGAAGATCTAAAATATATATATGATGAATCGCACATATAAACATTTTGTGGTAAGCAATACCTGACCCGTCGAAAATGCTAATGTTGCACCAAAATAAAAATTAGCATTAGCTGAACCGGAATATATCCATAAATGCCACAGCGTGGGCAAAATACATAGTGAAACCAAGAAAAGACAAAATACTACAAAGTTGTGAGCCATGACTGTAAAAGAAAAAACTGGAACGATAACTGTAAAACACAATAACTTTGACTTCAATTAGTACTTACACTTTAAAGATCTTTTCCAAAGTGGCAATAAAGCTATATAGAAACTAACATCACCTAAACATGGATAAGCCCTAAATATTGACATTAATCCAATAAGAATTGTAGTCAATAAAATCGGCTCTTTACGTACTTTCATCGTCAAGGGTAACATATACAATATGGTAGCATTCATTTGGAATGTTATTAAAAACAATGTGCGAAAATGTTCGAACATTTCCGTAAAAAAATACCAAAATAAACCGATATTCGGTTGGAGATCACGATAGAAGAAGCTAAAATTTTGACAGTTACATTTAACTTAAAAAACAAAGTCATAATGTATTTACATGAATCCCAAGGTACCATCTAAATAGCGCCAATTGCCGACTATCTTATAATTAAGCCAGCATATTATCATACATGTGCTGATGAAGATGAATAAAAAGTATACAATAGGTTTCACTTGCTTTTTACCAAAAACTAAAACAGCTGGTGCCAACAATACTATAGGATACATATTCCGCATAGCTTCCAGTGCCACGCATAACGAAAACAACATTGCACGCCTGTCTACTAATCCATACAGCGCCACTGATAAGAGGAAATTGCTGAAAATTGTACATGTTAAACCCGCACAGTTGAACAGTGCTAATGGATTGAAAAGGTAGGCTAACAGGACATAGCGGGGCATCGTAAGTTCGTCAATTGTCTGATATTGTAAATCTTCAGTACCGGCAGCGTAATGCTCCAATTCTTTCGATTGTTCGCTTAGCTTCTTTCGCACAAATAATTGACTAGCTTTATACAAAACTATCGCAGTCATTAAATCCAGCATCACATACAGCAAAGGCAGCCAACCTTGCAATAAATTCGTGGCATGCCACAATAACCACAGCATTAGAGGAATTTCATGCACCATATCACCGGCGTATGGATCAATATTATGTTTAAGTAAATAAATGCCTTCTTGTGCTGAAACGTTAAGAATTTATGAACGAAATTATTTAAAGTCTAAAAAATAAGAAATTAGCACCTTTTTTGAAAGAATTTAATGGCGTTGCTATTTCTACACGATTTGCCATTATCGTCCCCACTTCGCTGTTAACCAAATATGTACGTATCAGGCCGCCCAATATCAACCATTTTAAAGTATTTCTACGCATTTTAACTGTTAGAAAATTATTTTCAACAGCCTTTCTCAACGAAAACAAATGAAAATAAAGCTTGACCAGACCGCATTAAAAAACTGAGTTATCTGAGAAAGGAATACCAAGTTTTTCCAACTATGTAAACAAAAAAAAAAAATTGGATTTGGATGAGAAACGAGTGGAATCGGGACGATTAAAACAACGGCATCCCTTTTTAGACAAATCTGTCGAAAAGAATAACGGCATAGAGGCATTAGGCTATAATATCATGAACAAATTATGGAACAAAGTATAAGGCAACTTTTAAAACATACTCTAATCTATTCGTATAAGGATAACGAATGCGCAGTGAGGACAAATGCTATTTCTTATACTTATTTCTACATATTAAGTAAATATGAGGGCATAAGTGACGTTTCTAGTCCATAAATATTTGAGGTTTTATCTCGGTAAAGAGCTGCACGTAAAATTAATTTCGTCCTTGCTTCCCTTTACTTTGAAAGAAAGGTCGAGTTAAACTTTTTCATCATTATTTCGATTTCTCTTGAAATAATACATTGAATTTGTAACGAGGGCCTTACCTCCATCAACTTCGATAGCAAACTGAAGAGTGTACTACACACCATTGTCGGGTTTGTTTTGCTACGCTGTAATCTCGGCCCCTTGCTTTGTTTCTGTAAGAATATTTTTTTTTTTGGTAATATAATGTGCAAACATTCTAAATCAGTTTTTGTTTTCGTTCATTTCTTTTTATTTAATTTATTTAATATAAACCAAATAACATACAGAGATGGCAAAAAAATCTTCGTCTGTTGATTTATTGAATAGCTGAAGAAGACGAAGACATAAAACACATCTGCAAATACACAACAAATCTGTTAAAAAAATTGGTAACAACACTATCAGAGGAAATCAAAATAATAATAAAAAATTTTGACGATGCTTACGTTGGCGGAAGAATACATTATAATAAGGAAGATGATTACAGGAAAGCTGAACATTTATCATGTATCGCTAAACAGTTCATAATTACTTCCTATATAAAGATTCTAAGGCTTATAATTTTGAAATTTTATTTCTTAACAAATTCTTAAAATAAAAAAATAGTAAGTAATAAATTATTTTATAAGGAAATAAAATTTTTGAAGAGTAAATTGCATTTTAGAGCTAAAACTGAATTCTGTAATATGTGCGAGAGGTCACACAAAATGGTTTGTCAGGGGAGTCAAGTGATGCCCTTTATTAGTAGGCTTTGTACAAAGGCATTCTCACGCCATTACAGCAATCACTGCCTGAGAAAAAAGAATTCGTTATATAGACCCGAATGACAGGTCTGACAGGTCTGCAAAAATTAAAAAAGAAAAACAAGTGGCGGACGTACAACCCGCAAAAATTGACAAGATATTAATACAAATTAAATTAATTTACGAAATGTGAAGAAGTAATAAAATAAGCAAATAACAAAAATATATATCCTTTCTTACACCTCCCAGCGAATTTTCGGGTGTTAATTTGCTAAAAAACAGAAGAAGAAGAGCAAAATATGTATCCCAAAGCTAACCCCCAACTTTATTAAGGACCAAACAAGAACTCTGTGTTCACATTGAATCTTAGTTTTATAACGCGGCGAATAAACAACAGATGACTTTCAAGAAGAAGAAGAGGAAGTTATCATTGAGTGATTGTTATATTCATAATTTTATTAAAAAATAGCTTTCGCAATGAAAAAAATTAAAAAAGGAGTAAAATCTAAGCAAACTGCCGAACAGCGAGCAATAAGCAAATATAAAGAGCTTACAAAGTCTGTGCAGCGACTGACAGCAGAGCCGGACAAATTTTTGGTGTAAGCCGCACGTGCTAAGAAAGAAATTTCTTTTTTTATTTATTATCATTATATTTTAGGGCTCAGCCGTCAAAATATGATAAAATAAAGGAAATGCTCCAAACATTATATGGATTAACAGTAAGTATGGATGTAGAACGAAGGGAAATGCCAGACATATTGCCGGAATTAGTAGTTCAAAATATGGATGAAGAGCAAATTTGGCAACAATTGGAACTGCGTAGTAATCTTTTAATGCCTGCTTTTGTCCATGACACTGCTAAGTTTTTGTCTTTACGCGAACGTAAACTTGAGATACGCTTAAAGGAGGAGGGACAAGCAGAAGAAGACCATGAAAATGAAGGAGAAGAAGAGAAAGAATATGATATGGACACAGTTGATATGTCAGAGAAAGAGGACGTCGAAGGAGAAGATGAACCTGGCGACGAGGATGGTGGTAAAGACGATCAAATGAATGTCAAAAAACAATTTCAAAGAGTTACACGCAAATGTCCTGTTGATGATGAATTTTTCAAGCTTGATGAAATGACGAGTTTCCTTGAAGCCGAAGAAGCTAAAGAGGCCCGAAGAAAAACGGGTAAACTCTTACCAGGCGATGAAGATGGCATTGATTATTTCGCCGATGATTTTGGTGGTTTAGCCGCAGAAGGTGCAGATGATGACAATAGTGAATACGATAACGCTACATACCAAGACTTTTTCAATATCCAACAAAACGACGAAGAGGAAGAAACAAACCGAAAAGTCCTAGACCGCGGATTAGATCGAAAGGCTAAAGATTATTTTAGCGAAAGAATGACTGAAGAAAACGACATGTATAAAAGCGATGACGAACAATGTCAGCTGCAAAGTTGTAGTTCAGAAGAGGACCTTGGCAAAGATGAAACGGATTCAAATAAAGGTTCTGAAATCACAGTAAATGAACAGCCTAAATCCACCTTTGAATTACGTCAGGCTCGTTTAGAACAACGTATTCGTGATCACGAAGAAGAAGTGCTTGGTGAGAAACCTTGGCAGCTCAAAGGTGAAATAATGGCTACAAATCGTCCTCAAAATTCTTTGCTTGAGGAAATTCTTGAGTTCGACTCTACTGTACGGCCCGCTCCTGTAATAACGGAAGAAACAACACGTTGTTTGGAAGACATTATAAAACAACGAATCAAAGATAAGGCTTGGGATGACGTTGAGTTCAAAGTACGACCCGTTCGAACACCCCAAGAATATCGTAAACAGTTAGTTTTGGATCAGGAAAAATCGAAAGAGTCCTTGGCCCATATCTACGAAAAAGAATATCAACGAAAATTGGAAAAGCTCACACCTAACCATGAACGCAATGAGGAGGAGGAACCAAAGGAACATCAGGAAATACGAAAACTTATGCGTAATTTATTTGTCAAGTTGGACGCTTTATCCAATTTTCATTTCACGCCAAAGCCAGTTGCTCCAGAACCAAAAATTATTACAAATACACCCGCTGTCACTATGGAAGAAGTCGCTCCCGTGGCCGTTAGTGATGCTAATTTGTTGGCTCCCGAGGAAATTTTCCGTGGTCCAAAACATGAGCTACTTGGCAAGTCGGAACGTACAAAAACCGATAAAAATCGTGCTCTACGAAAGAAGAAGGCCAAACAAAGAGCTATTCACAATGCTTTGGAGGCTAAAGTTGTGGAGCGCCAAAAACTAGGTATTCCTTTATCCAAAAAACAGGAAAAAGTGAAGTTAATGAAGAATCTAACGAAGCAACGTAATGTGGAGAAGGTAGATACCAACTTACAATCTTAACATTTTTCTTAAATTCTTTACAATATATTTTCATTTCCTTCAGATCACTCCCGGTAATGATCACCGGAATTTGGGATCTTCGAAAGCATTTTTCTCTAAATTACAAGATCAAAGTAATTCAATGACGTTGGCTAGACCGGACAAAAGAAAACCTGATAAGATGACAATATCAAGCAAAAAGCTGAAACTCTAACACAAAATGCCAGCACAGCCTCAAACGGTTACAATGATGCCGCACAATTATCTTACACGTGCAGTATATGTCGATATGAAAGAAATGTGTTTCTTGACGTCTTTGTTGCTCTTGTTTATAATGCAAACATTGAAAATATATTTTTTTACTTTATACGAATTTTAGTTATTATTTATTAGTATTCATAACGAAATATGTCCCTGCACGTGTAACGTATCGGGCCAATTATCTTTGCGGGGATATAGGTACTCATGGCGATAATTCAATGTTTTTCTGCTAATTATAAGCAAGAGCATGTGCTGTTCGTTATTTCCTCTCTTTAGTAATCTTTTTGTTGGTTTGTGGTGACATTCTTATTTAAGTTTGGCAGTGTTTTTCTTAAGTTTTGAGGACTCAATACACAAATTAGAAGCGGATGAATGGGTAACATATTACGTTATTGAAATATAGGAGGAAAGGAAGATACCTACCTTCTCACAAACTGATTTTGCGATTTTGTTAACGTAGTCGGCCTAGTTGCTTTTTAAAAGATAAGAAAAAAACATTGAAGAGCAGCAAAGTAAATAATAATGGAAGTCTGCAAAATTTAGCATCGGTAGGCCGACCATTTAAATAAGGGGCTTAATTGTTTTTGTTTTGTAAGGGGTTTAATTGAAAATGTTTGTAATACGCAAACGGAAGATTCGAAACTATATATATAATTTTCAGTATCAGTTAGAAGAATTCACTTGGAATACAGTATCTCTCTGAACTGATAGAGGTTGTGAAAGCTAAGAAAATTTGCAGTTGGCCGGCATCTTTGTATGAAATTGCTTTCGTGCGATGCAATGAAACGAATGTTTGAAATTTGATAAGTTGATGGGAAATGTTCTTGGAAAAATCGTCAAACTTAAAAGTCCAATGCGGCCTCTTTACAAAATGTCACCTATTTACCTATACGTGTAGGTATATATATACGTATATATTATCCAAAATTTAAACGGAACGTTAATTCAGAAAAAAGAAAGTTCGAAGTTCTTATGCTGGAATTGAAATACGGTTTGAAAATGTCTAAGTCAAAAGCAGAGCTTATTGATCTCAAATTGACCTAGAATATGTACCTCTTTAGATATATTTTAATAACAATTTATGCGTGCAGTTTGTACTTGTGATCATTCTAAAACAGTCTTGCCGATATAGCCCCCACAGTCACCTTGAGAAGCTTAAGTTGCATTGAGGAAATAGTGTTAAATTAAAAAAGCAAGATATATCACACAAATCATTTCTGAAATGATGAGAAACTAAAATTGAGTGCACCTGAGTTGTGTTGCCAAGGGGTTGGTTACATTTAATTTTATTACATGTTCGTCGGGGATATGTGATTCCAAACATTCAAAGATTGCATTGGTGCAACACGATTCTGAACGGGCGAGTTTGTTAAATTTCTCACAATCGCTTAGCGAATGACATGCGATCAGTCTTCTTGTGCAGTGCGAATGGACATTTCGCCAAAGCTTCTCAACGTACATTTCAAATTTTGCGCAGATCTTAAAAATCTGCTAACAAGTTAAATAGCTTGCTCACCAGCTACTTTTCAAATCCAAGGTTTTGTAAACAATCAAGTCCCAAATCAACCCTTTATATGAGCGCATATATTTTGTTCTTCTGTGGAAAAGTCACTATAGCGTCTAATTTATTTTTAACTTTCTTACTCACACTTCCTGAAGGCTTCCTTATGGTTATTATAGGAATTGCCAGTTTGAACGACTCTGTCTCTAGTAGTGCCGCAAATTTGTGCGGTTTCTCTATAGTAGTTGTTTAGATAAGAAAATCTGCATTGCCCTTTAGAAATTTAGTTATTGGTCGCTAAGTAGAGACTTATTTGTTTACTTATTTAAACATAAAAGTACGGAGCAGAATTATCTTAAGGTAGACAGGATGCATGGAATCGGTGAAGAGAGTACTCGACCTGATAACAAAAGTGGGTTCAAAACTTCCACTCAACCTCATTCTCAAAATCGGAATCAATACAAACTTATTATGAACTTCATAGGAGTAAAGTATGTTTGCTATCAGGGTTATTTCCCTTTAGGGAAGAACACAAAGTCTACGCCTGACGGTTTTAAGATGTGCTTGGCGTTAGTGCTGAAACGTCTTGTGACATAAAATGTTGCACATCATTATTTGTCCAAGACTCGTTGTAACATTGTGAAGAGGTCAGGAGCCTAATGTACTTAAAATGATATCCTAAATTCGCAGCTATTATATATTGCTTCGAAGGTATGGGCAACAACGATTTGGTGCAATTCTCACCACTGAATGCGATGCGGTTTTTGGGGGCAGGAAATTTTGAATTGATTAAACCATGCCCGTCTGTGTACCTGTGCGGTGCTTGTTGCTGGCACTCTCCTGGTAGAGACATTGAAAGTTTTTGGACGCAGGCTGGTATTAAAAATGGGCCAAATTGATCAGAGCAGAAGCCCGCAATGGAGTGTAAACTGAACGCAACTCTGTTTTTGTTAATTTTTTCCATTATTCACAAATTGTAAAAGTTAAAACTTTGTTACTTTGCGAACCATTCTACTCTTTACGTGCGAAAATGGAAAAAATAGGCCATGCCCACACAAAGTTACAAGTGATTAAATTTTATTTTTATCACTTTTTTGAGGTTTTATGCTTATTTACGATAACGCCAAAATGTTTACAACCACTTTGTACATTCCTCAAATCGAGATATATTATGTGTCTAAAAATGGGTTAATTCTAGACTGAATAAGGGGTTACACCGCCATTAATTTTTTCTTAATAATACCAGGGATATGGGTATCAAACAAAAGAGCTTGGAGAGTAGAATGCGAATAACATTGTAGTGGGTATGCGAAATTCGGTCCCCACCGAATATGACTTTCTTACTTGTTTTCTAATAATCTTATCGCAATTATCAATAAACATAACTAAAGTTGGCGAGTAGAGCCATCGCTTATCAAAACTGTCACTAAGTTATTGTCATTTATGTGTGCATTTCAAATAATTCTTTACGCTTTGCTGGTCATGTGTCAGGCAGGCGGACTTTTTACAATTTAAATAGATGTAAAATGTGAATGCTAATGCAAATGCTTGTATTGACATAGCCAAGCATATTGTTCAAATGCGCAAAGTATTCAATAAAGCAGATGAAAACTTAAAAGGGCTCTCTAATGTCCGTCCACTGAATTTAAAACGCAATTTGTACAATCTGTTCCACTAAATCCTAATACGCACTTCATTAAATCCGTACGCCAGATGCATTTAAAGTAATCGATTGACTACTTTAATGATGCATGAAGCACAATAGTGAAATTCAATAGCATTTCACAAATCAACAAGAAGTGGATGATCACCTCGGAAATTGTTGATTGCGCCTTTCCATTTTATCATAATGCACACATCGCCACGAGTAAGAAAAAAATGAATAAAGGATGATGGAAGTCGTCTATAATCAGAAGCAATTACGAAAATTTTTGCACGGCTGTGACCGAATCGTTCATACACCCACCACCTTGATACTAAAAAAGACTTAAAAAAAACGTAAAAAGAAAATTTTCACACTCTCTAACATTGGGCGGGCGTGGTGAAATTGTTGCATTCTTGTCAAGTACACGTGGACATTTTTAATTTGTGGCTACTGTAGTTTATGAATAATGATTAAAAATCCAGAAAACACAGTTGTTACTTATTTATGTTGCATTGCACGTCCTTGCGCCGATTTAGCACAGACCTGCATGCAAGACCTTTCAATCTTTCAACGCGACCAGAAGAATTTTTACCATACACGTATGGGCAGACAGACCGAGGGAATCACGCGCAGACAAACATGTGTAGAGGGTTTTCGACCTTGATATACTGATGAAGATGTATATAATTTATGGAGTCTCTGCAGCCTATTTCAGTGTGTTACAAATGTTTTGACAAAAAAAAATTTTCATATCTTATAATGTTAGATGGGCGTGATCAATTTTTTCCATTTCTATACCGGGTCATCCAAATTTTTATTGTTTGTAGTTTGAGTAATGAGCAAAAAACCATTTTTGTTTCTTTTGACAACACAGATTTGCTCAGATTACGTGGTAGTGTAGGCATATCCTCTCTTCGGTATAACCTATTTTCAATACCAACCTGTATAGAAGAACTCCCAATGTTTCTGCTAAATTTGAAGCCAATTATTTTTTTTTTTTTGTCGGCCAGGAGAATGTTTAGCGCAGACATTGCATAGGCGAACGGGCAGACAGAGAGGCGGACGTATATAGAAGTTGATGTTGACCAAGCATATATATACTTCATTGGATCTCTGAAGGTTTCGTCTGACTGTTGCAAGTGATTTGACAAATGGAATATACCTCCATCCGTCGGTGGTGGGTATAGAGATGACACTAATCAGTAATAACTGGAAAGTTAAAAGTCTGGTGGAAGGATTAAGAAGAACAAGTAGATTAAAGCGCAAAGCTCCTTCTTAACAAAACGTAGATAACAATAAAAGCAACAAACATTGACATTGTTATTAAGAATGCCTTTAACCAACTATTTTTCTTTATGGAATTGATTTTATGTGACAGTTAAGGAGCGACATTAAAACGATACGATTAAGTGACATACCGAGGTAAATTGCGTACCAAACAGTCTTTTCCATTGGATGTAACCGCATTTCTTACCCGACTTGGCCTTGATTGCTTGATCAAGCGGTTTTATTTGAAAGGGGGATTGAACCAACGGTTATCGTGCGCGAAAGGGCTTAGATTCATCGTTCACTGAGATGAACTTTTAGTTTTTTCAATAGCAATAAAATGATTCTATAAATTGCACTTTGTCTTTTTCTTTTAGTTTTTATTTCTCTTTTTTTCTTACTTAAACCAAGGCTGCGCTTAGCTTGAACGTTGTCTGATATGGAGGGGCAGAGAATTGATTTTTCTTTTAGATTTTGATATTACGGTGTTGAGAACAATATATATGTATATATAGTTGCTATTAGAGAATTCGATAAACGCTTAGGAGTTATTGGAGTCCATTGAAAAACGTTAAATATTCACGATATGATTGGCTTTGTATTTCATTGCAAAGCTTTCAACATGGCACTCCCAGTTCGCCGAAATAGTTAGACGATATTTACAATAACAGCCTGGTCTAGAATTTAATATATGGAATAACTTTTTATTCGTATAACGGAGCGTTTTATTCTCTTTTATATTGCGCAGGACGTCATTCTTCGAGAGACTTGTTCATAGTGACAATTCGGCTTATTATTAAGATCATGTACAATTCATGAATATCAGTCTTTCTTATTGCTAGACTGTTTCCCTTTGTCGGACAAATCATTACCAAAAAATTTGCAGCTAAACAGCTCAAGTATATCTTTCACGCCTTTAACACGATTTCTCAATTGCACATCAATGAGCTAATCGTGAGATATCCCTGCTAAATGCTTGGGCCACACATTTCAAACCATTTTTCATTGAAATCCGTTTTCATTGAAAATACGATGAACGTCTTCTTGTTTTCGACATTATTGTAACTCTCTAGATGTTATATGCATTTTCGACTTTGATCTCTGCTCACGAGACATGAATGTATATTCGCAACGTTTCCATTTTGTATTCCAGCATATTTATGATTTTGGAAAATGTGGTAGTAACCAACAACTAATGTAGCTCAGTAACTTTGATCACTCTTGTTACATTTTGTTACGTGATAGTGTTTCTTCAAGATGCGTCCCAAGCTGAATTCAGCTTTTGTTCCTTCCTTTTCGGTTAATATGAACGTAGGTTACATTATTCGATATTTTAAGTCTTAATATTATTAGAGACATTTCTGCATATGCATGCATATGTACATATATTTATGCCCAAGTTGAATTCAGCTTTTGTTCCTTCTTCTTTGGTTAATATGAACGTAGATTACATTATTCGATATTTTAAGTCTTAATATTATTAGAGACATTTAAGAAATCCACTGTTACTTGTTGAATATGTAAACATTTGTGCATGTGCATGCATATGTACATATATTTATGCTTACATACGAGGTACTTACATACGAGTTATTGTTGTTCTCGTCAGCCAATATCAGTTTATGCCAGTTAATAACTTAAGTTGTGTAGATACCAGCCAACCAAAGTGATTTTTCATGTATTCCCCCGTGATGTGAACGACTGATGTGATATACTTGTCGTCTCTGATTCGTCAGCTAAGTTATTGTTTAAGCTGATGTTTGCCACATTTTTAATAAATCGTTTTACTTAAAGCGGCATAAGAAATGTGTATTAAACTTTTTCCCATTAATGTTTATTCTTAGCCTTAGACGGCGTATAAAATCTTCAGAGACAAATTTCTTAACGCCATATAAAATCAATTAAACTCTTTCTTTAAGCAGAATACAAGAGGTTCAATTCTTCGCCGCGGGTGCGCTCACGGTTTATCCAGGGATTGGATATTCACACAATAAATTGAAGACGTTGACATTTAGGTTTCATTCATTGACACTAAGGACTATTTTTATTAAATAAATCGTTGCGTTAATTCAATGAAATAAGTAACTTAAGTAAATCGAGGAGCTAAGATTTGATAACGTGAAGTGTCTCATTTGCTCTTTAAGATGCATATAATAAAAACAAACTGGGATTAGAAATACAGAAGCGTATACGTCAGAATGTGTTCGTTGCACTTTTAAGAAATAAAGACAAGAGAAAAAATTCCGGAACTCGTCTGAGTGTCGGCTGTTTACCTAAGAGAAATGACGAAACGGAGTCTGCAGCAAAACTACACAAAGTCAAGTCAGCGTCAAAGTCCGGAAGACATCCTTTTCACTTCTATTACGGTTAGCTTAGGTGGGATATCGTTGCCAGATCTCATTGGCGATGCTTCAAACCCGTCGTTAGTCTTATCTGCTTAAAATTAATTGAATCTAATCTACTCTATCTTAGTTTAGCTTAATCTTACACTCCCTGTCCAAGCTAGAGAACATGTGAGGTCAAAATGGGGAACCATTTTCATTCCCCACAGAAAAATTTACATAACCTTTTTTATTATAATTGGGAAAAATCTATTTTTGTATTAGAAAGAATCCACGTTTGACAATTGAATTTTATTTATATATAGTTTAATACAGTTATTGGTACAGAACTCCATACCGGGTCCGTACTTCAACAGAGCTTGTGTGCGTTTAGAGATGTCGTGCGACTTATTCTAGCTGAGAAGAAAGAAAAAGAAGATAAAGAAGGCGACTCTTGCTTTCGCTTCCGCAGAATATTTGCTTCAGCACTGACTACTTTGTCTTTCTAGCAAGTCCCACCTTTGTTTTTCGGTTTGCAAGAATATAAAACGACTATCGAAAAAAGATTTGTGGGTCTTCGCACCTGACCGTTCCGTCTTTATTTGTGTACTCATGCAGGAAGTATGGTATACGTATTCTAGGGACTATCATGGTACTCTGATCGTTCGTTCATTCGTTCGTTTGCCAGGTATAGACTCAGATTCGGAATTGTCTGCAAATTGGCATTAGCAGGCTTTTTGAAAGTTTTAGTTACTTAGTTCTCAGTCGACAAAGGCTCACCGCTAGCGTCCGCACCCACCAGACTGCAACTGTTCCCATTTGCCCATTTCCTTCTGACTATCATCGTGTTGCGTACGCAGCCCTCAATGTTCGGTCATATCGGAGAAAAGTAAAGGAAAAAAAGAAGATTGAAAAATGAATCGTATCGATCCATCCCTGTACAAGTGTGATGAAAGTCAAGCAGCAAAGTGGCAAAAGCACTTTCTTTCAATGAAATATAGCTTAATCCGATTGGGTTAAGATTTTAAGATTACTTTAAGGCGTATGTATTCGCATATATTTAGTAGTCATTGTACGTCGAGGAATGTTTACTGTTCTGTTTCAAAATTACAATTTAGCTTAGCGATTGATATTGAAATTACTGCCATCCAATGTTTCTAGCTTTCAACTTCAACTTCAACGTCAATATTGATCTGTTAACAGGTGCTATCAATTTTGACAGCAAAAGCAAGCAAGCTATCGCGTTCAAATTTTAACAGGTCTTCATTAGCCAATAAATAAGTTGCGTGACGCGTTAATTAGTTTCCTAAAATTGAAATGCTGAGCAAGAGAGCTTGAAGGAAATGTACATGTGAGCTGCGGCCCACCACTAAATATACTCCACTACTGTTATTCATATTATGGACTTTTCAAAAAGCGTTATATGGGAAATGGCCGAAAAACGTTCCAATCCGAGACATTTTTAATAACGTTCGTCCTTGGGTGAAAAAACATGTTAGGATACTAAGTTTCATCAAAATAACTCAAGGTGAACAGACAAGCTTGGACTGATTCAAAAAATTATTGAGGAAGTGATTCTGAATCGAACGATATAACGAAAGAATTATTCTGACGTAAAACATTTTATTAATTGTCGTATATAGAGAAGCGGAGGAATAGTCATCTCCGCAACTTGAGAACAACAACAGAGGCTGCTGTCCCCCAATGGAGGCAATATAACCTGATGCGAAGATGTGATAAGCGAAAAGAACAAACTTGGAAAATTCATTTATGCTATTTAAGGAATAAAAGTAAATTAATTTCTAAATGGAACAACCAGTGTACGATGACTTTGCAATCTTCTTATCTCTATGGATTCGTTCAAAAGAGGGATTTGATAAGAGCTTTTAGAGAAATGCGTTGGATTAGGTTTTTAACGAATGTAAATTCCAGGTCATCTTGAGTTGTTGTATTGCTAACGAAGGTGGAGAATCGTAATTTTGAGTCAATTATTAAAATAAATTATTGAAATAAACAAAAATCAAATCGAAAATTATGTGACATTAAGTTTTAATATTTATTTATTTATTTATTTGCATTTAGGCAGGCACTTCAGCTACACTAAAATAAAAAATAGCAACCGAATAGATTAGACTCTTAAAAATAAATCTTAAGCGATATATTGAGCCTGACTTTTATATAGAGTAATAACAAATAAGAAAATGATATTCGGTCGTGACGGAGTCTTTTATACCCATCACCGCGATCCTAGAAAAAAGAACCAGAACTAAGTTTCTATACTATGTAATATTGAGTGGGTGCGTCTGATTTTTTCTAATGTTAGACTAAAAGTCGAAAATTATTAAGTGGTTGCGTTAATTTTGGCCATTTTTTGAGTTGAAAAAGCCATTTATTGAGAGAAATTCCAGGCAAACGTCTAGAAACTGTTGATTTATTGGCTGTAATTGGCAATAAGTCTTCCAATCCACTGTCTTCGAAATTTTTGGGCCTCCAGGCCGTTCTTTGTCATTGCCATTAAAATCACCACTTTTAAATTGTTGGAGCTAAAACCGAAAATCGCGATGTGACGGAGCAGCATCACCATAAGCTTCTAAAAGTGTTTTCCAACTCTTTTGCATATTTGTAGGCGATAGAAGAACGTGTAAGTTAGACAGACGGACAAGTGGGCGGAAAATTTTTACAATAGGCGTTACACAGACCGATAGACGGCCAGAAGGAGAGACGAACATGTTTAACTCGATTCAGAATTTGACGCTGATCAAGAGTATATATATTTTGCGGGGTCTCTGAAGCTCCCTTCTGGGCGCTGCAAGCGTCAAACGATAATGCGAATATTTTTGACAAAAATGTGATCAAAGTTTAGTTTATATATTTAATTTATATATAATATTAATATGTGTCTGATTTCATGGAATTTTCTTTATTGCTAGAGGCGAACCGTTTAGAAGTAAAGATTAGCTTGTTTAGCAAATTACTTATGTGTTTTCAAAAGTTTGGAGAGAGCTATATACGTCATAATTACATTTACAAACTTTAGACCTTTTTTCTTAGACAGCGTATAAGAAGAGCTACTTATTAATATTTTGTTTTTTTTACTTATTAATATTATGTTTTATTTTAAGTTTTTTTGTTTTCTAATTTAAAAAATTTTTCAAATTCTTTTTTTAACATCATTTTTTGGTTCATTACACTGACAATAAAAAAAAATACTTTTATTTATGTAGTAACAAATTTTATAGTGGAAATTTTCTGTCAGTCGCGCCGACACATACATAATCACTTATTCATAAATTCTATTGCGCATAATCGTATTTCATTGCATTGCTAATAGGTGCGATGTTTTGCTTGCTGTAGCTTTTTACCGTTTGTTTTACTTTCTAATTGTGTTGTGGAATTTTGCATACACAGGCCCGCATACCTCGCATGTACACATTAGCAATTCTACACACTTCCGTTGGAGAGTATCGAATTTTGAAACTTAGCCGTTACTATTCTAAAGGCCATAATCATTATCGTCGACGATGTGCTGCCATAAAGTATCTTGAATGTATATATATATATATATGTACGCACACATATCTACGAATTTGATTACGGCATTCGTTTCCTTTAGAAATATTACGGCCTTTGCGATTCGTTGATTTGCTATTAAAACACATGTATGCTGGAATGTGTATGTAAGCGAATGTGCTTAACGTCTACATGATTTTGTGCCTCGTGTGGTTAATTCGTTTCACTAGTTTGCATATAAATCCATGATGTCCTTTCCGTTTTGCTCCATTGTTGACTCAGATTTGAAAGCTGCAACAAGTGGACTCGAACTTCAGCTCTTTAAATTTAATTAAAAAGTGAAAAGTTAACGCACATTTCAATTTTTTATTGAATTATTATAAATTTCTGTACGGAAAGTAATACAAAAACTCTCTCATTGAGAAGAAAATATATTGTGCTAAAAAGCGATTAACACAAAAGATTTTTTTTTTTTAAAGATAAAGGTGAGTTAACAAGCTTAAGCAGAACTATATGCTTTTTCGTTTATGCAAATCGAGGGGAATAAAAAATAAATAAACTAAAAGTTAAATCAAGTTAACAAAAAAGAAAAAAAAAGGAAACTAAAAACTATATTCGACTTGAACGGTTTTTTTTTTTTAACCGTGAGCATGTTTCGGGAGCAATCTTTAAAATGAATTTACGGATTGCTCCCATAAACCGTTGCCTTGCAACCCGTAAAGGGATGTTCTTTGCAATTGTCTTCGAGATCTTTTCTATTTTCGGATTAAGTCCACTTTTAGAGCTTATCTGTAAAATGGTATGGATAGTGAGCATTCAAAATTTTAATTCCTTATCTTAAATTTTTGAAGATTAAAAATTTCTCTTCACCTTTACACGGCCTTAATCTCTGCAGGAGATACAGGAGAGTAAAAGCGAATCTCTCTCTTGCAATTATATGTTTACTGGCAGTGCTTACACTGAAGCCTACCATCGAATCTCTTTTAGAACCGTCCGAGAAAATCTATTTTAGAACCTTGAAGGTGTGCTCTTTTTCGTTAATTCTCAAACGAAATGCTATACCAGGGACTGGGATTTTAGCGCGGATCTCTAAAAAGTTATCCATGACTTATCCAAGATGTAGAGATTAAGTGATATCTAGAAGCATTTTATAATAGGCCCATGAGAAGAAAGGAGGCAGAGGGAGAGCACTTTTAGGATTATATCGACTTTCGGGTAGTGCAGACTATGCTATACTGACTCACGACTATAGAATAGATTTCTCAAAAGTTTTTTCTTAGGATCCTCGACTGTGTTTCCCTGAAATTGTTTGCTATTGTCAAAGTATTGAATCGAGCCATTTTTGCGAACCGCGTATAAAAAAAGCTCTATCGTTATACGAAAGCAATTAAAAACCTTATTGTCCGACAAGTCCGACCCGATAGCTTCCTTTAACAAGCAGTAAATTATGCAACGAATAAGTGGAGAACAGATTTGCAAATTGTTCTTAACTTAAATTCATAGAACTTTGGAGCAAGTTCCGTATAAAGAGAGCCCTTGTTGAATTTTCCTGGATATAGTGGATTTTAGAATGGATTTCGGATTTAGAGTGGATTTTAGAAATAGAAAAACATTAAATAGCATTTTCACGATGGAATTTCAGGCGTGGTATTAGAAAAATTAACATGAGCGGATCAGCGGTACTTTGAATCAAGAATTGTGCTGAGAATTTCAAAACTAAGGCTATTGCCTAAAGAGATATTAAAATCATAACTGTGCTTTTGACAATAATGTGAGTGATTACATTTGTTGAGAAAAGAGAGTTACACTCGAATGTTCATGCCGAGTGTCAATAATGTGCAGAGCACTTGTAAGATTGAGGATCCTTAGGCCAATGTTTGTGCAAATAAGAACTACTGTCTCGGTATAATTTAGTGTAACAATAATTCGATGATGGATTGTATGAAAAGAAAAATTTATTTACAATTTTATGTAAACAACAAACAAAGTTTAATAATCATGCAAGCCATGTTATAAATATTGCCAACTTTCATCATTCATTTCTGAAATAAACATCCATGAGGTAATAGAAGGGCGAAAGTAACAAATGGATCATATGTAAGGTAATTATGTAAAGTTTCTATTCTTGCAAAACAGGGGATTCAAAGAGGTAGCGCGACATGCGCACACGTACAGCGTGCAGACACAATTGTTAGCATCGCTTCAGTATATTTCGAAGCATAAACTTTACGAAAATTACAATGCAAGCAAAACTGACAATACACGGCCTCAAATACTATAAAGAATACACGTGCTTACCCTTTACGGACGGATGAAACGTACTTGCCAACCGAGCAAATCCTAAGTCTTAGTCCTACCGACGATCTCCTTCGACCGGTAATGTGCAATGGGAGATCCCGACGTTGGATCCGATGACCCATGACGATCATGCGCCTTAGTTTTTGTCTTGTACCTCTCTTTCTGTCTTTTGTCTTTTTAACGCGGCCATTTCCTTATCGGGTGTGACCTATAACACGTATAACGCGATGATGGTCAGAAAGAAGTGTGGAAAGAGAAGGAGATAGATAGTGGCCGCAGCCTAATGGAGAAGAGCCCAATCGATACGTATTGCTTCTGTACCGTAAATTAGTGTACGTATCCTTGAATGAGGTTTTGATCCATTATCGCTAATAAAAATATTATAGGCTTGCAAAAGTATTATAGGAATTTATTTGACTATTTAAGGGACTTTACATCTAAAATGTCGATTGCATTTGTGTGCAGACCAAGCTCTGTTTGGAAAAGGAATTCAAATAACTAAATGAATCGTTCGAATTATTACTTGGATCGATCGAGCGACTATAATACGGTTGATTTGCATTCTTGAAGTAGGGCTCCACTCTATCTTTACTAATCCAAAATTTGTCGATAACAGCTTCCTTATCCACGGAAAATTGTTCAAAATACAGATGGGAGTTATTAAAAGCTTTGAGACGAGTGTAACCGAAATCCTGCAAAGAAAGGCATTAATTAGGTATTAGTGTCAAATATGCTGTAGCGGAAGATCATCTAAAATCGAATACCTGGTCTGTACTGAATCTAATATTATCCGATCATAAGATTGCTCTTTGTCTGTCTTTTGTTGAGGAAATTGCTCAGATCAAGAACAGAATTTAAGGATAAAATCTCCTATACTCATATAAGTACCTACTGTATATTCGATCCCACAGTTTCTTTATATTTCTTTTAAAAATTAAGAATAATATTTTCTATATTCATATCGTAAATCATCTATAGCATTAAAATTTAAAACATGGACAAGTGAGAAGAAGGTAAATGCGGCCGGCTCGTAATTCTATTATGTATCGTCTCAAAGTATCCCTCGGCTTCTATTCAAACTTTTTGAAAAGTTTCGGAAAACCGTAGTGCAGCCGAAACCCCTTAAAGAATCTGTCGGATGTGTGTTTAGTCTGATAAAAGCTCACTTTGCTTCAAATATTTTTTATATCTCTTGTCACGTCAAACTCAAAACCTAGGTAAATCGGATTATCAATAATACAGTTAGTTGTACTTTTTCAAACTCTTCGAGTAAGGAATTGAAATTTGCACTCTATCTCACGCTTTTGTACTTGATCTCTATATTTATGGAACAGGTGTATATTAGATTTTTAATAAAAGTCTAAAAATAGGCTTCAAAAATCTCTAGATCTATTTAACCGCATTCACTTATCCCTCGCCAGAAGATCCGTCGTTCGGTGTGAGGTTTACGGTCAAAAAAACTGAACTGGAACGTACTAAACATAAACTTGTAAGCTTGTACGTGCGTAGCACCGCAGCTGTAGTGAGCAAAAAAGTGTGAATTAATCCTTTTAAGAGGTAATGATGAACACACTGACTGACTAATTGACATGGCAATGAAAAGTGAAATACTTTGCGACTATAACACATCGGATTGAGGTGGTGGGAGATAAAGATCTGCTCTTCAAATTTTTTTGTTTTTTATATGACTAATTACTCCAGGAATTCCGGCTATATATGCCTTGTCGCGATGGTTAGAAAGAGGTGGGGAAAGCGTGGCTGCAGTCACGTGTGCCCGGTCGGCATTTGTTATGGACTCACTATACCTGCGGCCATGTACCCATCGTAACTAAAGTCTAGCAAATCTCACTGAGAATTGGACCCGGGTACATCATAACGATGCTTCTCAGCTGCGTGTCTTTGCGAAAATAAACGGGATAAGCATAACAATTCTCTCCAATTGCAAAGAAAGTGATTGGAAGCAAAAGTCCCAAAAATTGCTGTGCTGTCAAAAAATGTACTTTCAAGTACCGTGTCGTACATTTGTGGGTTTTCGCTCCTTTCCAATAGTCATATGTAAATGTCTCTAGTTATGTACATATTCGTCCATTTTATTTTTGTCATTCGACATAAACTAATTGGGGATATCACGAAATTCGGTCCAAATTGAATAAAATTTTCCTCTTGCGTAATTCTTTCACTTTTTAAATTTTGACTGCTATTGAGTGGATCAAGTCATTTTAACGTACTAGAAGGAAATTATTGTGAATATATGATACCTGACTACGAAAAGCGCTCCATTCTGGCAAATCTCCAAAGAAAGTATCTTGGCTTTCAATGTTTCCCGCAGCACCGGTGATAATATGTACGGGAGCTCTTGGATTGCGATAAGGTTCAGCTAAGGAACCATTTAACACTGTGTAATTATATAGGGGCCATGAGCGTTCGTACGAGTGTTCATGTGACCATATTTCAACATCAACGCCGTAATTATAGAAAAGTTCCTCTAAGCCTAACAAATCTTTATTAGGATCGCCTGCTCGTATTACGTTTTCCTTTATTGAGCATTCGTTGATATTATCGTTGCTACAATACATTGGTCGATGACCGTACGTTACAATCCAGGGACGACTTTCCCGATTTTCGGGTTTATTGGATTCCCTTAATTCATTTTCGAGCCAATTGTACTGATTGCAATATGGTTCGTAGCCGAATTGCAAGTAAAAATAGACTTCGGTTGAAAACGCCACAAAGTGCACGGGACCTAAATTAAAGCTATAATAAAGACCTTCCGATTCACCCGGCATAGCGAATCGTTTACGATAATGCGAAAAGTTGCTGAAATTATGAAAATAATAAATGAGTGAAACATTTGAGAGACATTTGAAAGCGTCTTCTTACTAAGCTGCCTCGTGATTTCCAGCTGACACCATATATGGCACATATGCGGCTATATTTTCAATTTGCTTCATAAATAAGTCGCCTCTTTCGCCATCTTCACTCTCAAGATTATAAGCGAAGTTTCCGTTATGGATGACGGCATTGTACATACGATTTTGAACATCATCGCTTAAATATGGCAGGGAGTAGGCATAAGTAAGACCCATGTCACCGTAAATTGCCAACGAAGGAGACCAGCTTTCATTTCTTTGTGGGACACAAAACCAATATTTACGTGACCAGCCTAACTCGCTACCACAATAGTATTTATAGCAAGTGTTTTCTTTAAGATTCTTCAGCGTCACCTGTCAATAAAGAATAGGTGATTTAGGATAAATCGCAAATTTTTATATTTCTGTATACCCTGTGTATATATTTTATGAATGGACGCGGGCTTTCAGGATTCACTTTTGTAGATTCCATAGCGTTTCTACCGTACTTGCATACAGATGCATTTGTCCTTTGATTTGTCGACCATGTGACGACTAGATCACGTACAGTTTCTTCCAAAACACATTGTCGGGAATCAATTCTATAACTCTTTACTTTCTCACATGCTTACCTCCAAACGACAAATGTATCTGCTCCGGTTGGTATTCATACAAAGTCGCGCTAACACAATGAACTTTCTTAGCGGATATTAGAAATAGTAAGTGTATTACAAACAATAAATTCATTTTCTCTTTTCTAAAAGCTAAACACCATCTAAATGTATTTAAAGCAAATGCTGTACGTTTTATATTGATTGGCTCGAATTAATAGAATAATTCTTTGCATACTTTGTTATCATATCCTACCCCATCCGTGGTAGACGGGCGTATTAAATTTGTGCGAATGTACACAATACAGAGAAGGACTTGCGATAGACCCATATTTTATTGCACAGATCAATTCAAAATCACTTTTCGAATCGATCTAAGCTTGTTTGTTCATTTGTCCGTCTGCCCGTCTATTCTTGTATTCTACCTACAGGTGGCGATTTTTGAGATATTTTCGCCAAATTTGGTACATCAACATGCTTTGGCCCAAGGACGAACGCTATTGAAAATGGTTCGGATCGGGCTCATTTTTCTGCCACTCCTCCTATACAGTCTTATTTTGAAAAATCGTTGAATGAATAACTGTATTGAACAAAGTGGTGTAGCGTATTTAATGGTGGGTCATACCCAACTATCGTGGTTTTCCTCATTTATTAAGTTACAGTTTGCTGCAATTAATGCATTTTATCGTATGTATGCATGATACGTTGTTATGCTTGCAACTTACAAGAGGTCTTTGAAATATGCTACCCTCCGCGAATGTTGACTTTTTCATCAGTAGTCGGCCCGCCTGCATTATTTGTGGGAATTCACGCTGATTTCGCTGGCACCATCAGCTACTTCAATTCAGATTCCTCGTTGGCCACTCTAACTATAATTAAATTCATAAGGTTTTAAAGATAAAGATGGACACTACAAACGTGTCATATGGACACCGCTTCGAAATGTCTAACGTAACTAATTGGGGAAAAATTTTTAAGGTTTAATGTATTTGCATACTTATAACAAAGAAAGAGAGAGAGAGAGAGAGATATTGTTTCGAAATCCTTGAAAATGCAAAGTAGAAATGATCTTAAAGGCCCATCCGATCGACTACACTTCCGGAAAAGAAGTTGGAACAGTAGGTAATTAAGATTCGCCACAATGTATATAGATTTCTTTCCTTGTTTTATAACAGATTTTTAATCGCTTGACATAAAACCATCTGCAAGCAAAAAACAACAAACATTAGAGAAAGAAATAACAAGAATGGAAACTTGATAAGTTATTGGCGACAAATCAATGAAAATGAATTACTATTTAATTTAAAAATCTCTAAACAACCGAGTAAACGATACTTTGTACATTTGTCTACAGAAGCACCGTTATAAAGTACAGTCTGATTTGACTTATCGACTGCAATGGTCAAGCCCCCTTGGAAATGGCTTGAAGAAGAAGTCTTTATGTACTTGGTGCAATACTAAGCAAAAAAATTTATATATAAGAAGGATCGCTAATAGCCATCGCCTTCCGCGAGTGGACAAAAATTGCAAAGTACGCTCTTTGCAACTGACTCCTTGGCAATTTCTTCCACTAATTATGCAACTCGCCTTTTTTTATAAAATTTCAGTGAATTAGATTTGCTAGATGATCGTCTAGTTTCCATATTCAAATATTTTTATAGTCATGAGGATGAGGGGCACATTCATTTTGCACAGAAGGAAGCTGCCTCCCCAAAGAGCATACATTCTTGATTAGCATCAAATTCTGCACCGGTTTAAGCATGTCCATCTGTCCTTTTTTCCGTCTGCGCGGCTGCCCCACTGCGTAATATGCATGCAAACATTCTTCCTTTGACCAAAAATAAAGATATTGCGTACAAATTTGCAAAAGAATTTGAAAATGACCCAAACCGACCACGGAACGCGCCTACAACGCCCCACAGCCTATTCACAGAGGCTAAGAAAACCTTTGCCATCCCAGTTTTTTCCTAGTTACTCATAAACTGCGGCAGATACGCAATATAAATTTCTAATTTTACTCTAAAAAATGGAAAAAATTATTTGCACCCAGAAGTAAAAATTACTTAGTCACATAGTAATTATATAATTAGTAAAACAACAATACAATTACTTAACAAGTGAGAAAATTATATTCGGCGGGAGCCGAATCTGTTTACCGGCATACCCACCACATGTTTTCCGCATTCTACTCTCCAAGTTCTTTTATTTGATACCCATATCGTTGGTATTATTGAGAAAAAAGAAATTGCGTTGTCTGCGGAATTCATTTGAAAATTAACCCAGGAGTGTACAAAATAGTTTCAAACATTCTGTCTTATTTGCCTTATGATAAATGAGCCCACAACCTCAAAAAAGTAAAAAAAACAATACATAATCACTTGTAACTTTGTGTGGGCCTGGGCGATTTTTTCCGTTTTTGCCCGTAAGGGGTAGAGCACTTTGTAAAGTAAAGTAAATGTGGAAAATTGCAGTCTTCTAACTTTTACAATTTCTGAGAAACGTGCAAACACCTACAAATAATAGTTAAGAAAAACGGAGATGGGTTCAGTTCATGCTCCACTGCGGGCTTCTGTTCTGACCAGCCTGCGTGCAAAAACTTCCAATGTTTCTAGCAAATTTGAAATTGATATCTTCATTTTTGTGACAAGGAGAGTGCCAATGACAAACACCACACAGACGGACAGACGTGACTAAATCAAGTGAGAATTTATATGCTTTGTAAGGTCTTTGAAGCTTCCTTTCGGGTGTTACTTAAATTATGGGAAAGAACAAAATGAGTTTACCCCCATCTTACAGTGGTGGGTATGAAAAGCATAAACGTTTGACAAAAGTCTCTAAATAATACAATTATGTGCTTTTTTTTTTTTTGGTTATGAAAACTTGAAGAAAATCAACATTCATCCGTTACCACCACAAAACCACATAAAACAAACAGAGCAATATGTGATAAATAGGATGCATAGGCAGATATCTACTTCCACTTACATATTGCGCTATTTGTGGCTACAAAAGATTTTCTCTCTTCAAGCCGAATATAATTTCTTTCTCTTGTTTTTTTTTTTTTTGAAACAGCAAGCTTCTGTATCTTCTAACGTTAACGATACATTAATTATTCAAGACTATATTCTTATTGATGTCATTTTATGTTAGCCTATGATCCCCATTAGTAAAACTTTCATTAACTTTTAATTAAAAAATTAAAATTTTTTTGAATATAAACTCATTTTTATCCTTACTTGTCCTTCTATTTTAATCTTCTTTTATCGAACGCATAGAAATAGCCGCAACATTTACTTTACACACTTTTCTCAGTTATATGAAAAGAGAAAAATTGTTTGAATTAGTGAATAAAAGAAAGAAAAGGTCTATTTACTCTACACATGCATGCTGAACATATATCTCATCGATATTACATTCTGTGCATGAAAAGATGTATGAAAAAACTTAAAAGCCATCTAACGATGAATCTATAGGCATGTGATGCATGTGTTTGCAGTCCTGTATATACATTGCTTTTGACCCCGATATATTGATGTTGATCTTTCTCCAAACAACTTCCATTAAGAGACAGGACAGTTGCTAATTGAAATGCGTCTGAGTGGATCGTTGAAGATGGCAAATTTTGCTGGTAAACACCAAGCACAACAATACTCAAGTGCAGTTTTTCTTACTTCATTGCCATTGTTTTGCAGCTAATTTTGCAAGGCGTAGTACGTCCAATATTCCATTTTGCGCCATTTCATGGCAGTTTTCGAAGGGATTACATAACACCGGTCATATATTCTGAGTTGTTTTATTACATATGAGAAAATACGGTAAACACATCCAAGTAAGAATAAAACAACCAGTATTGATGCTTGCAAGTGTGGAATGCAACAACTTAAACTAACGCAACAGAAATGTGAAATATGTTGTCAAAGGCGATTGTAGGTCGATTGGAATTTTTTTTACATCGTTTTCTTGGCAGGTATTTGTATGGAAACGCCATTCAATGTCTCTTATGGACTATACATTACATACTCTGTTATGTTGTAGACGACTTTTTTGGCAGATCATTTTGATGTCTGCATTGAAACATTGAGCGCAGATGATAAATATCTTCTATAAGCGTTAGATTAAGATACAACTCAGTAACTTGTAGTTTTTGCTTAATTTGTAGCCAAATTTTTCAAAGTAAAACTAGAAATAGCAACTAAGGAAGACAAAGACAGATATACAGAGACATTCGCAAGTAGATAGTTAGACTCAAAATTCCGCCCTGGTCAAGATGGTGTATACCTTCTAGAGTAGCAAAACCGTAGTCTAAGTCATAAAAGCCGAGTGCAATAAACATGTTACCATCTTTCTTCTCCTGATATTCAAAATTTTCTTTTCTTTTATACACACCACCGAAACATGGGGGGAAGCTTCAGAGACACTGCAAAGCGGATGTCTTCTTGATCGCTTTCAAAAACTGGGCCGATTTAGGCGTGTTTGCACGTCCCTGTGTCTAATAGAAACATTGGAAATTCCTGCACGCAGGTTGAACTGAACGAACCCCAAAAACTATATACATTCTTTAACAGTCGGGACAACAAATTCGGGATGAATCTAAGCATGACCGTCTTTCGCTTTTTCGTCTTTTTAACTGTCTATCCGCTCGTCTGTGTAGTGCAACTGACACTGAACCTGTAAACCAATAATCGGATGTCATAAAGATTTGATGGGTATCGTTTAAACATTGGTTATAGTACCTGTATAGACAGAAGTTTATGGGTCTATCAACACTGCTGCGTAGTGTTGAGTTATGTAAGAGTACTTAGTTGTTCCAGCGGCTTTAAATGGTTGGTTATAAAAAACTATTAGACAATTATATATACTTGCCCTGCATTTCTGTTTCTCCATTTCCTGGCATTTATAATAAATAAAAAAATAATTTTGCGAAAATTGTATTCATCGACGAATTTTAAACAATCAAATTTTAAAAGAATTTTATAATCAATTAATAATTAATTCAGTGCAAAGCAGGATTAACGCACGTTGGCTACATCGTTCGATTAAAGTAAAAACATATAAAAAAGTGTGAGCATGGGCATAACAACGCAGATATATATCTTTTGAATTGAAAATCTGCTGGCAATTGAATCAACTGTGCAGTCTTTTCCATTACCAGCGAGAGGGTTTCAAGTGGACCTTGTGGAAGAGGAAAGAGAGGATGTATTGAGGTAAACCAAACTGCCAAGTTATGCCGCAACGGGTATTATAAAATGACCGCTTGCGATTGCCACAAGCAATTTGAGAAAAGTGAAAAAGTTGTATTCGTCTCACAACGAATCTTAAGTGCTCATCTCTTGACATAAGGAGATCAAACAAGTACTTTTTTTTTTATTACACAGTCGGCCACGGTAATAATTTCAGCCCTACTCGGCTCGATACTTTCTAAATATTGCACATTTTGAGCGTAAAAGGGCCTCTGGATAGCTTTAAAGGCGAACCGCGATTACTTTACAATACGTTCTACGGCGTTAAACATATAATTAGTAGAATAATGTCATATTTGTGCTCTTGATGTTTTCAACAGCAGGCAGGGTTCTACGACACTCATTTCGAGTGTTATAAGGGGAATGGGGAAGTTAATGTGATTGTGACTTTTGAGCACCATTGTCCAAGCCATATTTTTGGCTACCACAAATAGATGGAAAACATGAGCATGCTTCACCTTCTGCTTGTGATATGTATATAATGCATCACATCAATGGTTGAGCGAGGACGAATGCGAATGAGTAGAGTTTATTGCTCTAGTTGGTGACTTTTATATATATACATATATACATATATATATATAGAGAGTGTTAAGCGAACAATAATCAAAGGTTTTTCAATTTAAACGAATTTAAACTTGTTATCTCAAGTTGTGATGTTTAATGGGAAAACGTAAACATGTGCTAGTAAGCACAGGCTGAAAGGAGAAAATAAATTTATAGTAAAAAAAAAAGAAGAGGAGAAGCATAAAAATGTGTAACGACAATAACTGGCGACTTCAAGTGTGATAAGGTTTTCATTGAAAGAAAATTGAAAAAAAAAGCTGGTAAAGAAAGTATTTAAGTGGATATAATGGATAAGTTCGTTTAAAAAAACGTAGATATAAGCGAGAGCAGAAGTAAATTATGATTCGAAATAATTGACAACAAGTGTATAGTAAGTTTAAACAGACTCTGGTCAATTGTAAGTAGAGACTGACATTGGAAACCATTGTCTCTCTAAACACATTGAAATATCCACTCATTCCCCTATCTTTCATAGTATAAATGTTATTTATTTATAATCTATAGAAATTTCTATTTATTCGCTTCTCAAGTGCTCCAATTATTGCAGTGATTTCAGTCATGCTTTCTTTGAGGTTTGCAATTACTTCCAAATCTCCTGCTGATAATAAGTGTACGCATAAAGAATGTATAAATCCATCCTGGGTGGTGACTATTAAAGATACATTTTTCATACATTCCACACACCTTATCACACATACAAATACTGGCTCGTATTGAGAAAGCGTATCAATTTTTCCAGGCATTTTACTAAAGTTGAGCATTTGTTATAGTTTTGGGTTGTATTCAAATAATCACCTAGTGTTAGCTGCAATTTTTCTCATCCTCTTGAGAGAATACGAATTTTGCTCAGAAAGGATATTATCTCTTCTGAGGCCCTCCACCAAGGCTCCATTTTTTTCTGTTCATCAGGCAAACCTAAGGTTTGCTCCGCGACTAAAGCGAATGTGCCAAAATTGTCAGTGCAACTCTACTTTTCTGGACGGGTCTTCAAACTGGTAATCGAGCATTACGATGCTGAAAAATTAATTAATCATGTTTTTGACATATTCTGACTGTTCGCCGTCACTTCTTGTCTGCTATGTTAACCATTGTTGCTCGCATTGCGAAGCGCTGCCACTCGACTCTGTCCTCGATATTCGTGATACTACCGTGACCTGCACTGCACTGTAGCTTTTACACACGACATCACTTGTTGTACACCAATATATCAAGTTTCTGTGGACCAATCCCTTCAGAATCACTTCTTAAATCGATCTAAGCTTGTCTGTCCGTCTGCCCGTCTTATATTTGTGTGCGCAACTTACAAATCGCAGTTCTTGAGATATCTTATAACGGTATTCCAAACTGTTCGTATCGGATCACTCTTTCGACCACTTCGCATGTAACGTTTTAGTTTGAAAAGTCGTTATATGAATAGCTGTAGGATGATACAAGGTGTTTAAGAGCGGGCTCGGATCCACTATGGTGTTTTTACCTGTTTAAGTATTTATTACATTATCGTAGCGTGTTCATTTTTTTTATCGTCCTTACAATTCAACTTTTGTCAACAAAAAGTTGAACAAAATTTCTGATGAATACAATGCGGCATAATCTTGTATACTATTGTACAGCAGGTATAGCACTAGTTATTCCCTACTGCCTTAGTTATATGAGTAGAAATGGCTGGGACTCAGCCGCGATGCGATAAGATGTTAACATAACATAACTATATTTTATATAAATGTTATGGTACACAATATCCAATCACTTATTACTTTTCAAATATTTTTCACAAACACAAAAACTTTATTGTTTGTATCTCCTAAGAAAATTTAATTTAGGAAACTTGTTCAACGTTTTTTTTTTAATTTCAGATTTGATTTAATTCCAAGTGGAGCCTAAGGTTCGCCTGAAACAGAAAATGACACAAAAAAAATTTGTTAGCTGCGTCTTCGTTTTGGGAACATTATGCCTGGTAAACATTTCACAAACGGAAAGCGCACCTATGCCCAGGTAGTTGTAACTTTTCTAAAAGAAAAAACATCCAATTCAATGTTATCATCTATAATGATCATCTAGTACGAGTAGACTTCTTCGCCCTCTGAAACTTACTATCGCGTCTTTGGCTAAAGCCAGCGAAAGTTGACCACTTCCGTAATAATATTTCTTTTCGTAATAGAATGAAGTGGAAAGAGTAGAAAAAACTAAAAATCTACCCATCATCGAAAGAGAAGGGTATATCCAGGATACTTGTTAACACCCAGAAGCAAACTCCAGAGATCACATGAACTCTTTACTCAATGTTCAATTCCGAATCGATTCAAGCATGTCCGTTAACCTATCCGCCGGTCAGTTCTTCTGGGTTTGCTAAGCCTTGTCTGGGGCAGAAATTAAGATATCGATATCAAATTTACGAAAAGCATCAAAGATTTTTGCACGCAGTTTGGTGTAGAAAATGAGCCAAAGGGGTCAAAAAACAGGCTTATAGTACGACATAAACACAGATCATTGCTGCTTTCCGAGGCTTTGGCCTATTGCTCTTATACTCTTATAGAGCAGCACCAGCGATGAAAATTTCTGTTCACATTATGGGGATGACTACACAGTACCTTTACAAAAAAAAGCAATAATCGGTCTCTCCAATATTATAGAATATTACTTAAGTAAAAATTGCCACAGCCGCATGTACATGCGCTACTTCATGCTATTTGATTTAATGTGTACTCGTCTCATGAGTTTGTGCCAAAATGTAGAATCACATCGTAATTCATAAATTACAGATGATACCAATTGTAGGTGTGTTATGCACGTTTGACATTTTAAGATCGATCTGTCACAAATTTGAAAAACTTCCATTAATTTCCCATAGGAAGAGACAAACGGGTCTAAATTAATCGAAGATACATGACTGTTATATCCTACGATAACAGAATTGGTTACAAGCCAACTAAGAAACAAAGTTATACGAATTCTTCGATAGGGGCCATAAAAGCAATTGCATTCACATTAAATTCATTATACAGTATATCGTACTTCATTAGCACAATTAATTTAGTTTTTGTACAGTGGGTTAGTACACGTGTAACTCTTAATTTAAATTTGCTATCTTTCTAAACTCGCAAATTGCTAAAAAATGACACAAGCAGCCAAAGCAACAGTTATTACAGCAATGAGCTGGAGGAAGTACCGGATGACATTCTAATGGAGTTAATAGCACGCTTTGGGCAAACAATTATGAGGGCTCGCAATGATCTGGAAAAGTAAGTAAAAATTGTATTTTCCGGCTCGCTTTACACTCATTATGTGAGCGATTGTATGGTTGTACCTTACACGCTTTGCTTCATTTATTTCGCAGACATACTGTATTTTTCGTAATTCTAAACAAATTGCGTCTTGCGTTCTGCTTAACCGAATTATCTGTTAACTGGAATATAGTTCTGTCGTTCCGATAGCACATTCATCCTTGACATAGTTACGTTCGATTCCGCATTCCGATTGTCTGCTGTTGGAACTCTAAAAGTCACAAGTAAACATTGGTACATACTCACGTAATCAAAATTTCGGAACCTCAGATTTTGTCTAAAAATTAACGCGATATATAAAAAACAAGTAAGAACATTACAGTCGATCAAGGCCGCCATTACATACCCAACACCACATTGTCTAACAAAATTCTTGTCTTTGTTAGAGAACACAAAAACTATATCTTGTTTCTATATAAAGGCGTATTTATGGGGAAGCGGACTCAAAGCGCAACCTTGTTTTATGTTAAATTACTATTATGATATAATTTTCATCATGAAGCATCGAAAATTATACCTTTTTGCCTTATGAACTTCAGCTTTCGGTATATGAGAGAGGTTCAAAAATTGCCACAACCGATCAAAAGTCTTCATACCACTTTAGAATGCCGAAGTAATACTACTTAGCCACTTTTGCGCAAAAATTTTGAAAATTACAATTTATTTCCGTATAACGACTTTTCAGGATAGGGCGTTATAGGGGCAGGGGTCGAAAAAGTGGACTGATCCGAATTACTTTCAATAGCGAGCGTCCTTGGGTCAAAACACATCACTGTATCAGATTTCACCAAAATGTCTCAAATATTGCGACCTGTAGCTTGAACATAAATTTTCATGGACAGACGGACAGACAGGCTTATATCAATTTAGATTATAATACTGAATCGACCGGTATAACAAAAACTGGATATCTTAAGCCCTTCTGCTTGTTCCATACGGCCGCACTTGCTTAATATACTCTGCACCATAAGTGGTGTAGGGTATAAGCAGGGTAGGTGTAGGGTATAAGCAATAGCTAAAAAATAAAAACAAAAGATTTGTTTGTATTTGGCTTGAACAACAAAAAGGTCCTAACCCGCGGTTTATAAGTTTACTGTGACCTTTCAGAATAGATGAGGAACGCCAGATTTTAATCAGTAGCGAGTATTAGTCTAAGACACTTTCTTCTAACAAGCATTCATAAGAACCACTTAAAATTTCAAGGCAATAAAGAGTATGTGTTGGTTAGTAAGCGAGTTCACAATAAACAAAAAGGACTAGGGTACCACTACGAGGGATATTGAAATAAAACTGGGCATATGGATTTTCTCGGACTTCGCGAATGATCAAAGCCCCCATAAGTAGTAGTAGTAGTAGTAGGTAACAATCGCAATAAAGTTTTCTTTGGTCGTAGCTACAGTGAATGCTTAGTTCGTATGCATATTACTTTCTGATTGGGAATATACCCACTAGGCTGCGGCCACCACCTACCTATATCTTTCTGTTTTCTCATTTCTTTCTGGTCGTCACCGTGTGAAGGCATATCAGAAAAAAAAGCACATAAATAAGAAAGCAAAAAAAGTAATGAACAGAGTTGGTTTACAAGTTTTTGCATTGGTTTGGCGCGACAATATCAAGGTATCTAACTTGCCCTTAGTACTCCTTTTGAAAGAGCTGTGTGAAAGCAAAACTACTATACTAACAAACTGACTTGCAAACTTGGAACAAATCCACCTACTGCGGAATGATGAATGCTCACACTCAAGTATTTTGCTTGGTTTTGCTCTTTAAAAAACAAACAAATTTGATATCCCTCATGAACACTATATATATTTATTTTTAGTTCTAAGCGTACGGTAGACTTCGGTTTGACTCGTGGCTATCCTGGTTCTGCGGAAGCCCGGCATCGCATGGGTATAGCTTCAGCCAACTCACCAGAAGGTCCCGGACGAAGACGACGTTCTGAAATGGAAGTCTAAATAAATACTTATCAACGGAATGGTAACGAAACGAATGAGTCAAAGCCAAAGAAGAAAAACGTCCCCAAAATGCAAAAAAAAACAAAAAAATGAAATAAATTTAATTTAAATTTAATGTACATACGCAATTGTAATGCTGTCTAATTTTTCATCTGAGAGATTCTTGTTTGACATAATTTATATAAACACATATATATATATACATAAATGTGAGCATAAACCGATAAAATTAGAAGAAAAAAAATTTGTAACTTTTTCTAGTAGTTGCATGTCAGTAACTAAAAAACACATTTTAGTTGTTAAACTGTTGCTCCAAAGGATTGAAATTCTCATTAATACTTAAAACCGTATAAGGAAGTGTTAAAACATGAATAACCAAAACTATAAAGCGTAACAAACGTGTGTGTGAATGTAAGCTTAGTTTATAAAATAAAATCACTACATAACATAACAAAAAACGATGTGTGTTTGAAAAGAAAAAAAAAGACAAAATATACTTTTATATATATATATATGTATTAAATGTGTAGATGTGATGATAAAATTAATCTTCGGTTTCTGTCGTAAAATATATAACCATTACGGCCCCCCATTCCAATGACACAAAAATTTACTCCCTTTGTTGATTTCTTTTCTTATAGCGTAAATAATAAAATTCTTGATAACTTACGTGTTGTTTTTTATTTTTTATTTTTTATTTTTTTTTATATCGAACAACATAACAAAGAAGAAAACATACGTATGTATACAACAAAAACTACCTGTTGCTTTTTAGTTTTAGGAGAAAGAAAAATTGAAACGTTTTTTTTTTCTATTTCGAATGTCTGTACAGCACAAAGAAAACCGTTTCGGTAATGATTATTAAAATACTTTAAAAATACTATTATATTATGTAATAAAATTATAAATACCTAAAAAGAAGGAAAAAAGGACAAGATTTCATTTGGCATAAGATATTTACTTGAGACTGTGGTCCATCACCAATCATTACAGTGTGGTAAGGTAAGAATTGCAAAAATTATTTAGACAACTTCGAGACACGTACTCAGCTTGCATAGCTACCGCCTAAAATGTGACACTTCGGTCGATAATTGCCCGCATTGATAAATAAATATTGCCTCCAACATAAAAATCATTTTTAGAAAACACACACATCTGGTGTATGCCCAGTGTCAAAATTTTACATAAGTAAATATGAAACCGGAGTCTGCCCATAAATGGCCATAGCAGCCATAACGGAGGGCATACATTTTTGAAGTAGTTTTTGTTTTTTCTATAACTTTTTCTTATAACGAAAATGTCGAGTTTGGTTCCGAAAAAAGCACATTCATCGACAGCATTTCTTTCGCCCAAATGATGCAAAAGAAAGTCTGGCTTGCATTGTAGTGGAGAAAAAATGTGGATCTGTTTTGAATGTGCTAAGCTTAAAAATTCACGGCTAGATCAGGTCGTACCATGAACATCTATTGCAAGATCAAATCGTTTTGGCAGGAGATCTGTGATTACTCCTTAAATCTAATGAGAAGCCTAATACTGAAAGCCTGCCATGAACAATTAGTGGACTTAAACCCTTTGCAGCGCAATAAGCGAACGAAGTAACAAAAAAGGCAGCACAAGGTCGTTCTTTACGTGTCATCAATCCGTCCATCCATATGGTAAAATCTGCTCATGACACTTTAAAAGCACTGGGAAATGTACTCGAGTTCTTCCCATTACCACTTGCTTGTACCGATAGGACAAGCCTTTGTCGAGCAGAACTTCACTTCTTGCAAAAATGTCGGAAAATGGCTCGATGATTGCTGTACCTCAAAGAAACCACATTTTTTTCGCGTGGCATTCATACAGGCGAGAAGGATGTATAGTTGACGATAGGCGATAATTCGAGTACGTTACGATAAACGTATAAAAAGTCAAGTTTCATATACACGTATCTGGTATCGATTCACTGCATTGCCTCACTTCCTTACATTTAGCGGTTTTAGTGTACACTTATCATTTTCAAGCAATCAAATACTCTTTAAACTCAGTTTTGGCTTAAAAAGTTTTATGCCAATAAAACTAAACTATCGTGTACTGAACGCAGTGGACGCGAAAAATACGTATTTATACCAGAGAACATCAAAAAAAGAAGAAAATTATACTCGATCTTCGAAAAGTGACCGGATCTGATGATATCAAGTGTATTTAGTATTTCGCATGAAAACTCGCGTATGAGAAAGGTGCTTCCCAAATGGGTACTGCCTTTGCTTATAGTGGAACGAAAACATCGTGACAGAAGTCGATGGCTACAACAGCGAAAATGTGTGAACTGAAGTTCCGTCATATTCACGGTATTCTCCAGACGTGGTCTGCAGCTTCTATTATTTGTTTACAAATCCCGAAAAGATGTTCCAGGGAAAAAAATTTAGCTCGAATGTTCAGTTCGTTGCCGAAACTGCAGCCTCTTTTGGGAGTTCTGTCTATTCGCTCTATTCAAATGGGATCGGCATGTTACACATATCGACATATCTAAAGAAGTTTCAGAAAATGTGCTGTCTTGTGTAAATGTGAGAGCCCCTGCTACCAGCAAAGAATCCCACAAGAAGCGATAAAAAGTCAACGCGTCCGGATGGCATCACTAATAGGGCATTAAAGCTCGCAATTCCAGGGAGACTTGAACTCTTTGTAAAAATATTCGAAAAATGCTTTGAAGAAAGTGTTTTCTCATGTGTATGGAAACTCTAGAGGTAGATTCTCATCTTCATATGTCTGCCAGATCGAGCATACTTAGTAGATTAGGTGATAGAAACAAAAGAAAAATTTTTTTTAAATTTATTTCAAAAAAATTTTAATGTTGTTATTATTTATTTATTTTTTTTTTTTAGTAAAAGATGAGTTTTTAGTTTTCTTATTAAAGTCACACTTTTTATGTGATAAAATATAATTTCAAAATGTGTGTATATACAGCAAATTTCGTGGGGTATTCTTAAACAGATAAACTCAATAGATTTGAATTTGTGTAATAAATTAAGATAATTAATTAACGTAATATCTAAGAAGTCTCTAATATGGAAGAACTTGATGTAAAATATTGAACACAAGTGTAGTCTTTTCATAGCTAACATTAAACTTGCTCTTGTACATTCTGAATCATGCTGGCTTCTAAGAATGCGCAGTTATCTTAAGCTGGCAAACTGTGCTCAGAAGCACAACATTGATTAGAATCGATCTTTACGCTCTTGGCAAATCAAATACAAATTTGGCTGTCAACTAAATGCGTGATTTTTTTCCAAAATTTATAAATATTTATAATGAAAAATTTATATACAATGAATAAAATTTCGCAATTATCGAACAAACTTTTAAAAGATACATTTCGCACAATCACGGCTAGTCGGGATCTTAAGTATACGTAAGACATTCCTCTTGGTTATTAATTATTAATTGGCACTTTAGTGAATTTCGTAATAAGTCTAAGGCACATCTACGTGTACGTATGTGCGCGCAGGCAAGTGGGAAAGTTATAAGGAATAATGTGAATAATACTTTTTTGTAAATAGTGAGTTTTCAATTTATTCTCTCACACAGAACTTATCACTGAAAAGTAATACTATTTCATTAAGCACACATATGCTTATTTTCTACGTTGGCTTCTAATGCGTGTGCATAATATTTATCAGTAAATTATTTACAGTCTTCTACCTATATATTAAATACTTTAGTAAAAATACTCTTAAGCTGCTTTCGCCGCTTTCCCATGTTTTTCTCTTCTTCTCCTATATCTTAACAGCGGCATTTGTTGTTCCATTACCACCACTGTTGGTAAGATTCGCGATGTTATTATTACTGTTGCTGTTATTTGGCAAATTACTGTTGTTGGTACTTTTGTTGTTGTTGTTGTTGTTGCCTACATTGTTTAGATTTATGGTTTGTCCTCGGATCAATTCCATAAACTGATACGGTACGTGATAGTTTTGTCCTTTATGCTCGACAATTAAGTGACCGCGACAAGAAGAGGCTCCAACCACAGTAACAGTTTCACCTTTTTTCAATTGCTCGGGCGGTAAATTAGATAGAGTGTCTTCTGGGAAAGTCATTTTCATAACCCGATTCTGTGGAAAATTCAATTTAGAATTTCCAACAATTGTGTAATTGCGTGACGGCGGCACGGGTGGCGGTCTTTCCTGTAAATGATGTTATTATTACGTTTACTTAATTTGTATTAAAATTAATCTTTAAATGGAAAGACATAAAGGAATAGATCTCGTTACGCTAGCAGAGTATTTTCAGAAAGACAAATAAATCAGTGGAGCAATATTTATTATATTTAAACATGTACGTCCCTCATATCAATATTAAACAATTCGAATCTAGATAAAGTTGGTTTCATATGTCAAGAAATTCAAGTAATTACCTAGAATGACACTCAAAGTTCATAATTTTGTACATTTAATGTTGAGATTTAGCCTTCTTTGCTCTTAAAGTCACTTTGGCTATTTTCGACTATACTTTTATGCTACTCGTTTATGAAGTGACTAAAAGTTCTTCAGCGTAGGCGAAACAAATTGCGCTCTCTACGTGCTTTTTTTGTCTCAACAACCGACGGATGGAGGTGTTGCAACATGTCCATCTGTCCGTCCGCACAATTTCTGTGGTAGATATTCTCCTAGTCATCAAAATGACGTTATCGATTTCAAATACGATACAAACATTGCACGTACGTTAGTATTAAAAACAAAATAAATCGATCGAAGTGGCAAGTAAAATGAATGCGCCTCTGTTTTCAGAACCAAAAAAAATATTGTTCTATTTTCTTAATAATGATTGCAAACTATAGCAGATGCAAATACACAAATTTTCCTCTATTCTAGGGTCGATGCTGTCGTGCCTATACAAACATGGAAAAAGTCATGCACGCTCAAGCAAACTTCAAAAACCTCTTTGCGTTGCACTTTTCATTAGATCTTGAGATCAATTATCGCGAAGCAACCCTTTCTGTCCTTAAAGTGATGTTTCCACTTACTATTTGCATTTTTTTATTTATTTTATTGTGTGGGCCAACACGCGTACGCTATCAAAACAAAAGTATACTCATATACATAACTTTAATAATCATGTGATCAGCTTAAAAGTAGGAACCGAGTCAAGGCTGGCACGCCGTTTCGGAATGCTGAAGAAATGCGAAAATGGGTCGATGATTGGATCCCTGCAAAACCAATATCGTTCTTTCGACACGATACCGCCACATTGCCAGAAAGAAGGGAAAAAGTTGCAGAAAATAATGGAAAATATCGTGGATGATATAAATTGTGCCAATTTTTCTCAATAAATGCCTTTTGCAAGTGAATATCTGATCTGAATATGTGATCTCACAATAGTTCAAACAGCTGATTTCAGCCGGATAAAATTGAAAGAGGTTGCTCTAATTTTTTCTTCTTCTGGCGTTACTCTCTTGACTTGTTCGCCTACTTGACTTGACTTGATTACGAGCGAACATATGCCACTCTCTGCTGATATTTCGTCTATTAAAAACCTTTTTATGTCGACGTCGATGATGCATTGAAAAGACAATCATTACATTAAATGATTTGCAGCCACTCATAAGCGAAAAATGGCAATGGAGGAGTTGACAAAGAGAAGGTAGTGGAAACAATCCACTCATGTGCATGTTAGATAATGAGAACATATGTTAGGTTGATTCCATCATATCCGAAGGAAATAAAATAAGCATTAAGTAGACATATGGATTCCTTCATGGACCACCCTAGTGGGGGAAAATAAATAAATAATCGTACAAGCAAACGAACAGACTAGTAATTGAGAGGCATATACTTATGCACTAAGCACACAATAATTTTTTTTAAATTGCTATTTACCAAGTCCAATCCAAATAGCGTGCACGTTTGTTGTATTATTTTCGCATCACATTTCTCATTTGGATCCGGGGGCGGAGTGCCAGCAATTGGTTGCGGTCTTGGCCTTGTGACAGCGTTTAGGTTAGTGGTTTTCGTTGATAGGCGCGGTCCAGATGTCGATGTCGCCGACGGCGCCCCCAAACCAGTTGATGTTGCTGTTGCTGAAACAAAGATATTGTGTATGTAATAAGCTAAACACCGCAGCGGCACAGACAACATTTACAACATTCATATATGCAAGCAGTTCATGTTCAATAACGCTGTTAGCTTCAAAAACTTTTATGCTTCCTAAAGCTTTTGAACTTTCTATGCCAAACAAAGTAAATGAACATGCAGCAGTGTAGGTTTTTTAAACAGAGACAGTTAGAAAAGTTTTTTTTTTGTCACAGGGGGAAAATTAGACTGAGGATACTTTTAATTAATATGCAAATGTTAATTTGATAATTGCACGTTATATACATTCTTACTTGCGAGTTGAATGCCATTGTGATTGTGATTGTTACCGCTGCCGTGGTTCTTGGTAAGCTTAATTGCGGTGGGTAGTACCAGCAATCCGTTGTTATTAACACGTGATCGTTGATGTTTAACGGCACCCATTTTCTTTCGCCATTGCCAGCCTCGCCACGAAGCTTGTATTAGAGTGGCACTCTTGTTGCGAATTTCCGTTCTTAAATGTTCTAAATGCTGTCGTATGCCTTCGCTTAAGAACACATGACGTTTGCCAGGAGCCCAGGCTAAAGTGACAGACCCCTCCACCACAGGTGGATTCTCCATAGCATACTGCAGTATCATATTGCAACACTCTTCCATTTTATCTTCGCTACGCCTTACCAAGCAGAATGGAGCTAGCATGCGATACCGGGCATTGAACTGCTTAAATCGCATGCGATGGGGAAAACCAGAGGCCATTAGATTAACAGTTTCCAATACTTGCAACGATCGTATCTGTCTGACCACACACATGCGCTCGAAACAACCAGCTCCCTCAGAGGAATTGCTCCGTATGCAACGTATAAAATGCGGACGTGCATGCACCAGAGTGCGAAGAAGATTATCCAGGCGTGTATGGAAATCTTGAGTAAGCGTGGAAACCGGCTCATCGCCATTCAATAAATCCGAATGGGAGGTGGGTGCAATACGAAAACTTAGACCTCTAGGTACACTTTGCAGAGCAAATAATGCTTTTAATTCGGAACCGAATAGATGAGTAGCAAATCCAAAATTACACGTGTGCTTATAAAATACGGCTACTAAATCATCGGGCACTACGTCGCGATTAGTATCAAGAAAATCAGTGGCATCGTATTCCACACGTCCGGCAAAATGACGTATTGTAAACATACGAGGATCATGCGGTTCACCCGTATGTTTGCTCTCTAAACGCGGCGAATTTCGGTGTTGCACTTTAATTTTAACGACATAACTTTCGGCGGTTCCTCGCACTGAGCATTCAGCATCCAGCATACTAAGTAAACCGGTACGCAATGAAGAAATCAAGTCAATACAAGGTACATTGTCCATATGGCCCTAATAAATATTTGTAAAAAAAAAATATCAAATCAAAATATTTTCGGAATTTTTGGAGATTTTTGCAATTTTTTAACTTTTGAAAGCTTTTTGTTAGATATTCTCACCTGTCCGTAATCGACTTCTGTGTCACAAATGATGCCTTCGTCACGGCAAGATTCAACTGAACTTTTAAATATATGTGTATTGTAAAAGTGCTGCATTGTCTCCGCGCATAAATTAATGCATAGATGTTCTAGTTGAGCATGTGGCGTGGGTTGCTCGAAACCAAACATATCTAATATGCCTATAAAACCATCTGTTGCGTGACGGACGGCATTGTTGAGAGCGGCCATCGATTTAGAGCCGGAATTTCCACCTATTGTGGAGGCATGCTGGGAATTAATATCGGCCTGATTATGTACCGATTCATTGGAATCTGAACTTAAAGTACCAAGAGTGGAACCGAGACGTTTTAAACTATTTGCTCGCCTAACGATAGTGGCGACGGTGCGACAATACAAAGCCTTTGCTAAACAATCCCGTGTCATATTGGACATGTTCGCATCGCAAACGGATTTAATAAGTTGACCGCGTGCATTATGGGTACGCGTCGTCAGTCCGCGGCAAAGTGCTGCCGGCGGCACTCCCAACAAGCTGGCAACTGCATTTAATTCAGATTCCCCCTTCACATCAACTTCAAGGTTCTGAAAACAAATATTGCAAAGAATGAAAAGCACACGCCTCAAGTCGCATTAATTTTTTACGTAAAAGTTTAGTTGACTCCTAAACAAAAAATTGGTATCTGTTCAAATAGTTATGGGGCTTTGCCGTAATTTTGAGAAATGCTTCTGCATTTGTATTTGTAAAATTTCACTATAGAAGAGATTATATGGGTTTCTGGGTTTTGTAGGCGATGTAATGAAATTCATGAACGACAACATTTAATCCCCATTTGGTCCATTCTTCCATTACGTTCTCAGCACTAACACAAGTTTCAGCGTAAGTGCTGACTTTTGTACGGACTATATGGACACATGATGCAGTATTTTAAGTTGCGAAACTTTTGTTATTCGCTCTAACCGTAAACTACATCTGATATAATATTCCAATTCCCAAAGCTATGTATCGAATTTTCAAAATAGTATTAAAGGCTTGTGAGTGGCAGTGAATGACTAATGCAACAATGACAAGGGACAACGATAATCTAATTTCGGTTAAAAAAATCGAATGAACCTTAGACATTAGATTCGTTCTTTAAAGGGCGTTCACGAATGTGTGGAGAGCTTCAATGTCTTATGTTTCACTGCCAAAATGTTTAATTATTAACTCGTTCCCTTATTCATGAAAGAGAAGAGTTTTGAGACGCGCACGGGTGTTTGATAAAGAAAATGAGATAGAAGTAAAAGCATTATAGTCGGACCAGGACGACAATTAAATACATCAAACCATATCGTCTACTAAAACTCCAGCAACGACCTACTTTTCGTGGGCTCATATACGGAAGCAGGCTCAAGACGTGAGTTAAAGTCGTCTGAGTTTACTAAATTTAACTTTCCTCCTAAAGATCTTATTATTCCTAAGATAAAGTAGTAAAAATTAGAGCCAGTTGCCATATAAAGGCTTACTTTTCTTGATCACGCTTATATGGGAAGCGGCAAAAAAAGTAGACGTACATAGTCAAGATTTTGTAAATTAATACAAAGGTTTACTTATCGTGGGATGGTTATATGAGGTCAAGTTCAAAAAATGGACCAATCGCATCCAAATTTTTCACATTAATTTCCTATGCCGAAATACTATTATTCGGCGAATATTGTGGAGAAATTTATAAATTGTAAATTTTTTTTGTATAACAACTCTTCCAAAATAAAGTGCTATATGGAGAGCAGTCCTAAAGCGAGTCCGATCTAATGTTTTAGTTCTGGAAATCTACTGGAAAATGTGCAGTAGTCAGTGATACAACTCTGTTACGTATTGCGTTGATCAATTCACGCGCTATTTTTAGCTGTCCTTATTCTAACTTATTTATTTCAATAACAGTTTTTCAGCTATCAACATCAATATATATAACTCAAGCCACCCTACCTGCCATGCCTTACTCAGAGTAAAGCATTTTTTTTTTTGTATACACTCTAGAATTGACAATTGCATAAGAAGGTACTACTCGCCTTATTAATCTTTGTCTCTCTTCTTAAAATTAAGTTAAGCTTCTCACCTGTCCATCAACGAATTGCACATTTCCTAAAAGCAAAACGGCCGCCAACACTCGCACCACATCTAAGAAAGGTATGCCTAAAATACCCAAACATGTCTTCCAGGCTTGAAAGCGCGAAGCATCGTCTTGCTCATTTTGATTTATATCACCATACTGCAAATAACGTAAGTTAGTCGGCGAGTATCCTTCTAAATTTAATTTAATGCGTTCTTCGCGATTTAATCCCGCCAGCATTTGATAGAAAATATGGTAGTTTTTTTCTTTATGCAGCGGCCGTATAACACGCGTCTGATCCAAAAAGTAACAATGAATTTTTGTGCGATATAAAGCACCGTCTGTAACCTGAACCTCAATAAACTGACCGATTCGACTGGATTCAGAATTTGAGGTAGTCTTTGCTGAGCCCAACGATCGTAATACAGTGAAGGCGGCAGCTAAATGCTTAAAAGCGTCTGTTTCAGGACCCCCTCCTGCGACAGCGAATAATTGACGCAACAATAGCATGGAGCAGTGAGTTTTTCCCGCCCCTGATGTGCCGGATAGTATAATAGCTTGAGGATAACCTGTTTCCGCCTGTTGTCGTACAGCTTCTTGCACAATTTTGCGAAGTTGTAAAGCCAACGGTAAAGACCGTGTTGAAGAAAGAGTTAGAGGGTTGCCTACATCCAAATACGGGTTAATGGAGAGCAGTATCGGCCCGACATTCGTCTGAAAATGTTATTTAAACCAACTTTTATGAAATAAGAAATTAAATGATCATATACTTAGTAATCAATTAAAAGCTAGACTCTCAACTGAAACTATTATGTCTAATTTGTGATTAAAATTTAGACTTAAAGCTCTAGATATATTCCTGCTTGAATTTGAAATGATTTCAAAGCTTACGTTATTTCTCCGATATTTTTGCTACAATTCGCTTAAAGAGGGAACTGTAAGATTTTAGAAAATCAATTTTTTTACCTTTTTTGGCTTAATAGATATTTTGAACTCTTTAGAACATTCAAGTTTATTCCTAAGTACTCAAAAGACTATTGAAGCTGACTCAAATAAATTTCTACTGAAAAGTAGCCTAATATTTACGAAACATCGCCATTGAGTAGCTATGAGGCTGAGAGAGATTCGAAAGCTTTCAATACTTTTGTCATTAAGTTTTTAGAATTCATTCTGAATTCGGCTATAGAATTATACACTTTCTTGCCATTTTTACTGCCATTTCGCTACATGTAATATGTAATACATAAAATATTGTCTTTGACTCGGCAATTTTGAGCAAAACGGAAGTTCGAGCAGAAAGATCAAAGCAGAATATTTGAACACGAGGAATAGGAACATAGACTAAAAGTATTTGTTTTCATATTGAAACTTAAATGTGGCACGGAGCTCACAGAACACAATCACAGTGACTTTCCTCTTTAAACATATTTCGTAAAGAGGAAGCAACGAAATTTTCACTTAAGACATATTAGACGTTGAAATTATGTGTTTGTGCTACATTTAAATATAAAGACGATTGCTTTTCCAGCATAAATGAATTCATCCATATCGTCTGTGAAATTTAAAGAAAGGCCAGGTAACACTTTTCTTTACATATTCGAGGATATTACCGCAATTTTGGTTTTCATTTCTTTAGTTCCTGTAATTGATGCGGCAATGGGCTATTGCTTGCATTAATTTTGCTTCACATTAGCCATACAAAAAGAAATCAGTATAAATTTCTCTTATGCAAAGCAATCTGTTATCTTTACAAAGCATTTCGAATATTTTATAAATCACTTCATTGACTATTTCTTTAATATTGACCAGATTACATCAAATGGATATTCGTATTGCTTGGTATAGCGCGAGTAGTAGTTAGTCGTTGTGACAACAAACACGGGTTCGTATCCCGTGCCAAGCGAGATGTGTTTTTTCGTTAATATATGAATAAGTACGGTTCACGTGATGATGGCAAAACGAGAGGTAATTTACGACTGAACTTTAAACGTTGTGTGAAGAATGCTACTGGCTGAACGAGAACCGCTTTTTTTGTTTATGCTTAAATATCATTCAAAATTTTTTAGAAGTCTCAGGGTATTTGCAAATCCGACATAACGTGAATTATGCTGCCTTTTTTTGTAAGAACAAGCAATGATATTTTTTACCAGTTTTGAATTTATATAAAAATTTGTGTTTGTTTCCTTAGCTCAGAGATTTGCTATTTCTTAGAAAATACATGTACAGTATTACGTTTTATGTGCTTTATTTTGTGCTATTATATAAGAATGTTTTTACCCCGTACACCGCAAGGGTATATCAAGTGAGTGCGGATGTATGCAACAACTTAAGGAAAATCCGTCTTTCCTTATACCGATCGATTTAGAATTACTTTCTGAATCTAAACTTGTCTGTTCAGTTTTCTCGCGTTAAACCTACAGGCAGTAATTTTTGGAATATTTTGATGAGATTTGGTGCACTGATGGCCTATGGCCAAAGGATGAACGCTTTTGAAAATGGTTGAAATAGGACTATTTTTTCGACCACTTGCCATATAACACGTTATTTTGAAAAGTCGTCACTGTAACGCTTTTATTTGTTTTTTCTTTTACAATATTATAAAAATTTTTATCATATAAACTTATATACGTGCAAACATCTGACATCTGAAGTAACCAAAAATTATATGCTTTTCTCTTTGATGATTCTATATCCTACTCACTTATTGAGTGATATGTTATTTTGTTCATGAGGCCATTTCATATCGACATCTAAGCGTATTAGTGAAATTACTCGGGCAACTTCTTTTCAAGGTATTTTAGCGGTCTTTAGTTTCGTACATTTTTCTAAGTTTTTTCTAATAGGACTAATAGTAAATGGAATTTTCCTTTTATTGAATTTTTAAGAGAGAATTCGGAATATAGACTATAACTTCGACGGACATCTTCAAATACTACTACTCTTATATCCGAGTCTCCAAAGTCTAAGTACTACAAACGAAATAGTATTACACTTATGTTGAGTATACATAAATATACATTATTCTGTTTACTAGGAAGCATACAATAAAAAAAATTCCACCTGTGGTCGTACTACTTACAAAGTAACAATTGTCATTGAATCTGGCCTGTAAGGTTCTCATTACAGCATCTTCTGTTAACGGCCCAGACAAGTGTATTAAATCTTCCAGTTCATGAGGCCGTTTGATCAGTTGTCTTTGCTGTTGTTGTTGTTGGCCATGCGATATATTTTTCGCTTGATTGGCATATGGACTCATAAGAACGCTACTGTTGTGATTACCATTGCTATTATGCACTGCAATCTGAGCCCCGTTGAAATTTGAATTAGGGTATCCCATGGGCAGCGTGCTGATGCCATGGCAGGGATTCAAATGTTTTTGAAGAGGTATAAAGGGTAACGGTTGATTTTGTATGTGTGTCTGTGCTGACGGCCGTATTGGGAGTGTATTGACGGTGTTTGAGAAAACATTAATAGTTGATGCAGGTAGAGCTGGCATCACAACGGAATCAAGAAAGTTGTGAGCAGATGAAGACACTGTAACACGAATCAAAGAAAATAAAATATTCAATGAATAAATTCCTTATTAAATATTCACATGCAAGAAATTATAGGCTTAGTAATATTTAAGTTTTTGTAAGCTTCGTACAAATATACGTTAATATATTTGGATTCGTTCATTTTTCAATTTTCTGTATACGTCATTGAAGTTGACAGAGACAGAGATTTTGTTTAAAGAAATGTTAATATTGAAGAACTTGAGTACTCTGAAGCCCTGAAGAAGTCTAAAGTTTAATAGACGAAAGTCTCGCACAGATACAAAACGAATTTGCTGCACAGTTAGGAATTAGTCAACAAGCAACTTCAGTTATATTGCATACCAAGCGAAAGACACACAAACAAGGAAAATGGATTCTTTATGAGCTAATCGAAGAGAACAAAATTCGTAGAATTGACATCTGCTTAAATTTGTTAAGTCGCTTTAAAAGAAAGCGAAATTGTCTTCATCAACTTATTACGGGCGATGGAAAATGGAAGCTTTACGACAACCCAAAACGAAAAAAAGGATGGGTTGACCCAAGACAACTAACCACGTCTCATGCAAAACTGAATATTAATGCCAAGTAAGTGTTACTGTATGTTTGGCGGCTTTGAAAACAAATCATCTCCTACGAGCTTCTAAAAGCCGGTGAAACGGCTGTATCTGAACGATATGCAGTCTAACTAATCAATTCAAGTGAAGTGCTAGAGGAAACAGTCCACAGAGACGTAAAGTAGATCGAGCAGTGATTTTGTTTCATGACACACACATGCGCCCACATGCGACAAAAGCAACCAAAGAGATATTTTTCCCAGCTTAGGCTGGGAAGTTTTACCGCACTTCGCATATTCTATGGCAAAAGACCACGAAAATGCCATATTTCACGATTTGAGTTTCGTGAAAATTAGCCGATTTTCTAAGAAATTAAATTGTGAAGAAGGGGAAAACCAAATACACATTTATGACGCGTAATGGAGTATAATAGTAACTTGCTTGTAAAAGGGTACATAAGCAGAATATTTGGAGAAAGCAAAGGCCAGAGTCGAAAGTCAGTCGAATCAGTTGTAAGCGAATCGAGTCAGTCGAAGAGAAAATTTACGTGAGAAGCGTTGTGTTGTGAAGGCATTGTAAATACTACTTCTAATAATTATAAATAAAATCCACATTGTTCACGACCTAGTGGTGCGAATCTTGCCAAGAAGTACAAAAGGAGAAATTTATTTATTTATTTTACATGTTCTCGAATTGTATCAAAAAACGGAGCAGATTTATTTACACACGTAATATTTTGCGATGTTTTGATGCATAGCGTCTGCGTAGGGCACTTACGCCTAAACGTACATTTGTTTTTTATTCTTTCCTTTTTTATTTGTCCACTTTTATGCTGTATATACCTGACCTTTTTTATAGCTATCGAAGAATGAGAGAGAGAGACCTCCACAAAATGTATGTACTCTTGATCAGCATCAAATTCTGAACCGATTTAAACGTGTTCGTTTTTGGTTTTTAATCTTCAATAACAATGTCATAGTTCGAAGTTATGCCTTTACTGACGGAACGCTCACTACAGGTACGGGCAAAGAAAACTCTACTGCACCCGTGAATACTGACTGGTAGTCGCAGTTCTTGCCTACTCGAAAAAATAAGAAAATACCCAATTTCTTTCAACAGGTATTCATAAATGGCGACAGTAAATGTTTGGAACGTGCACTTGCAATCGCACCGAAGAATCTTTTAACAGATGGCATAAAAAATAAGAAATAAATAAAAATCAAATCGAGTCTAGGATATTTGAAAAGTTGTGAAATTACCTTTGCTTGATCCATCTTTTTACGTTAGATGTCACCATTGTCATCATATATGCTATCATATATGTCAACTTTCTTCTTAGCTTACACGAGTTTGCTACCGAGTAGGAAAACAAAAATTCTCGTTTTTCTTTTCAATTAAGCAGAGTTTCTAAAATATGTTCAATATTCGCATCATATGCTTATAGCCAGTAATTTTCACATAAAAACTTTTCTTATCATGGCTTCGAAATTCAATAAGAATGCGCCCATAAAGGCGAAATTTCTTTCTGTGCTTAATTTTTGCTTTTAATGTATTCGACTTGAATGGCAAGTAAAAGAAAACATCTTTTCAAGAAATGATTTTATTTGCTTGCACTCACAACATGTTATAATTCAAAGTTGTGGGAATAAATAGGAAAAAACCATAAACCATCACAAAGTAACTCTTGTGAAGAGTGACGTATTTTGCCACGTTTTCTATTTCAATTGTGACAAGTGAGTAAAAATATGTCCCAATTTTCAAGTTCTGTCTACAGAGATGTAGTAAAAGTAACAAAAAAAAATATACGAACTTTGCATCGCACGCATTTTAATTCGCTTTTCCAGAAACGTCTAAAGAATGAATTTTATATTCGTTGTGTTTATAAGTCCATGCGGAACGTCTGTGTCAGCATTTGAATTAATTATGGAACTTCACATTTTCTATTTGGAGTCTTTTCATTCTCTTTTATATTTTGATTTTTTGTATCAAATTCAACGGTTAAGTGCAGTGCTCGTCATGCGATCTTATTCTGACCGAAAAGAAGTGAAAGGAAATTTAATCGCAAGTTGTTTGTCCCAGTGATAGATAAGACTAATGTACGGGCTTATTTTGATTTAGAATTAGACCATTGCCCGAGGTTGCATTACCATTAGTAATTTGTTCGTACCGCTTGCAACGGATGTGATGATGTAAGTTATAGTTTTTATTCCACTTGATCGGTGGATATCTGTTTTTTTTTCTGTTATGATATTCTTCTCGAGTTGTGCATACAATTCGCATAAGGAACTATACACTATGTAAGTTACGTGGACTTAGACGGCCTCACTTTCACTGTCGCAAGTCAAACGATGATAAAATATCGGTTTCTCTTTCACATAAATATGCCTTTAACAAGACATGGTTTTCTCTGTCTCAACTTTTCAATAAACTTTTTTATATACTTTTTTTCCCTGCGCCCTTTTTTTATGTTAATCCCTGTACCAATACCGTAATCCTAAGACTTTAAATCGTTTACAAATTCTGAGTAAATTATATTGAAATTTTTCAGTTGAATAACTTCGGTTTCGCTCGCTTTCGAATAAATGGGTACATCTTCTGTTTCAAACAAAGAGATGCGTGAATGTTCTTAAGAACTTATGTCAACACGGCTGTTACTGAAAGAAAATGTCGTAAGCAATTCCAACGACTCCACAACGATGATTTTGACTTCGATCGCAATATATCGGAAGAGACGATAGAGTCATTTGCATAGAGCGTGACAATGCTCAATGCTCTATATTGCAACCTAAATATACTTGGAAATGTTGAAATTAAAAGGTCTATCACGCCAGCCAGATATTGCTCCCTCTGGCTATCACTTGCTTCGATCAATAGCACACTGGCTTTGCATTTTTGTGCTTATGAAGAAGTTGAAAATTGAATCGATACGTGGATAGCCTCAAGACATGAGGAGTTTTTTCGTCGCGGAATTTCAACGATGGGGAATGTAGTGGTCATCAATAGGCAATATTTTCAATAGTAAATGCATAAGCAGCACATTACAATAAAAAGTCAAATATCGAAAGAAAACCGAATGAATGAATGAAAGATTGTGCCCCTTCACATTCACAAACATGCCAATTTTCTGTAGACTTTTTTACCTAATTACAAAGAGAGTAAACATTTGAAAAACAGTTGACTTTTGGAAGAATAAAATGGAGAAAGCAAGTAATAAAAGCTTAATGCTCCAAAAAAAAAGCTAAGAAAACTATGTTAGATCGTGGCAGAGTCTTTTGTGCTATCAAAATTCATTTTAAAAAACCTCAAAGAAGTAAAGGAATACCCTGTGGAGGGTTGTTTTTTTTTTTGATTTGCTGTAGGACAACCCATAGATTGTATCGTATATGTAAATTTTGATCGATGCACTGGTTTTGTTTATACGCAATGACCAAAACGGGCAATTTTTTTTAGTACTGCAAGCAGATCCTTTGAACAATGCGGCCTATTTTCAATATCAACTGCCCCCAGAAATTTCAAAGCTTTTGCAAATTTGAAGGAAATATGTTCATGTTTCCTATCGCAGCAGTCTTTATCACAGTCATCCACAGACCGACATGCCCAACTAGGTACAAAAGTTGATGAGCATATATATACGCTTCATAGGGTCCCGGAAGCATCCTTCTATGTATTTCAGACATTTTCCATAATGAGTCCACTTCCATCTTTTGGTGCTAGACATAGTAGAAAAATAAAATATTGTTGTCTGCATTGCAATGCTATTGTAGTGTCGTTAATGATAGTCCCGGACATTGAACTCTCACTCACTGTTCAGGTGCCAAATTATATAAATATCCTTTCTCCTTATAGTTGCTCCATATAAATTTATCCATAAAGGATAAATGCGTACACGAACATGAATAAATACAAGTTCTCTCTTTCGTTTTTTTTGTTTTTTTCTTTTGTAGATGGATAAATTGTTAAGATAAGAGATTCGTTATTGTTGTTATTAAACTTACCGATACCTTTTTCATTGATTTGATGGGGCAATGGATGTGGAATGGAGGTATTTCTTGATGAGGCAATACCGGAAGAAACAATGCTCGTATTATGTGGCAATGTGTGATTGAATATGTGCGAATTCTAAAAATGTGCGAAGAAAAATAGCGACAACAAAAAATATTAGTTGCTCTCTACCTACAAGTGACGCGAAATAACTACAAATTGTTCAGGTGCATGTGCGTATAAAGGTGTTTTGATTTATTTTACTTACTTTGTTGTTAATAATAGACGACGAGGTTTGATGATGGGCGACAGTGTTAGTGGCTGTTGTTACTGTAATCGTTGTTGCTATCGGAGGTGATGTTAAGTTAACATTATTACTACAATTAGATGTGTTGCTAGTATTATTATTATTGTTATTATTATTATTGTTATTATTATTATTATTATTATTATTATTATTATTATTATTATTATTATTATTTTTGTTATTAATGCTGCTATTGTGGTTATAGTTGTTTATTGTGGAAAATATTAAGCCAGGGTGCGCTTTTTGCGACTGTGCTGGATTATTGCCATTTCCATTAAAATTATTTAAATTATTATTATGTAAGTTATTATTACTGTTGGTGTTGTTGTTGTTGTTGTTGCTATTATTATTATTATTATGATGATTGTTATTAGTCGTACTATTAGGATTTGAGTTAGATGTATTCAATTCCAAACCCGCTTCTAGGGAGCCTTGTTGGGGCTGCGATTGCTGCTGAAATGTTATATTTGTACTTCCATTGGCTGTTGGTGTCGTTGCTGTGGCAATTGCATTTTGACCCTGACCCACATGCAAACGATTTCGTAATGTGACTAATTCAGTGCTGAGACTCTTGAGACGTTGCTGTAGATGCACAGCCTCATTGGATGATGAGGCGTCTGCAAAAATAACCACAAAAACGAATTCAATAAGCAATGTGAGTTGCGAAATATGTTTGTAATAAAAAAATTCTTCTAAATTATGCTCCCCCAGCTAATAAGCTTTTGCCAATGAATCAGCAAACCACTGATCCGGATGTGCAAGACATGCAGATTTGCAGAGAGGCAAGAGGCAATGCCTTTTCACATATCAAACTTGAATACTTATTGCAGTTCTTACCCACTTCAAAACATCTGTTGATAAACTTTTCCTTCTCCGATTTATTTTTAAAACAAAAAAAGCTTTGTTATTGCATAGAGTGGATATTTTATTATATTATTGTATAATAAAGTTATTAACTTAGTAATTGGACTGAAGTTTACCACCAGTTAAATTTGAATTAAAAGAGTTAGATGACTTTTAGACGAAGAAGCTGGTTTCTCTTTCCCTTTTCCTTTCTTGCTTCAACTTCGTATAACAAGAATATGGACTCTTGACTTAGATTCCATAGTGCAGGGTGATAGGATATCAGGTTTATGAGGTATCTTATTACACATCTCAATATGATTCGCTTTTGCTAAAATAATTCTATATGTAAATGAATGTGTTGTTAATTCTTGTTAGCGTTTATTATTTTTTACGACATAGTCAATTAATTACACTTTGGTTAATTTCGTTTGGGGTGAGGAGTGAGGAGTGAGAAGTGAGCACAAACACTTTATATGAGATTTTTATGTTATAATAGACAATTGTAGCATGGGTGGGTTACTGAGACTTTTAATCATGTCATTATTATTAATTATGAAGTTTGAAGTAAAAATAAGAGCTATACGAATAGCTTTAATCACTTTGAAGTAAATAAAAGAATTACTAAGCAAGAACAAGAAACACTTGGATTCGATTTTCAACTGCAAGACTAAACCGACATAATAACTACATAATTCATTAAATTATGTTTGATTTCGTTAAATTTATAGGAGTGCAGCTTTTTCAGTGTGAAAGATTTGCTGTAGACTCAAAGAGATTGGTTTTGTATGCATCAGTAATTGGACCAAATATTGTGTTTAAATGTAAGTAAAGTGTTATAACATGTGCAGAATTCCTGAAAGAGCTATAGCATTTCGTATTGCTATCTGTAGTTTAGTAGCGTTGTAGCTGTACAGTGAATTTCAAGTATTTTGTCTACTATATATATATATACATGCTTCAAGAAGATGAATGGATACCGTTGCGAAGACTACTAATGACAACCAAATGGTTAAGGTTGCAGGTCGCTTTTCTATTTTGTGAAAACTCCTTTAATCTTCTTTAAAGATTGTACGAATCTCAAGCAGAGCCCTTTGTGAACTTTAAAAATTGTGTATGGATGTAAATATATTATGTTTATAAAAGTGTTTCATATTTTAATTTAAAATCCTTAGAAATTATTTTCATCCAGGGGTTCATGTATATCTACCACTAAATTAGTAAAACCACTATAGTGAGCCATGGCCCATCATTAAATACCTTGCACCATCCCACAGTTACTCATATAATGACTTTGCAAAATAAGTTGTTATGTTAAATATTAGTCAGAAAAGTTGTCCGATCCGAACCATTTCCAATAGCGCGCATTCTTGGGCAAAAGCACGCCAGTGCACCAAATTTCATCAAAATCTCCCCAAGATTGCTGTCTCTAAGTTAGACAGAAGAGAACAAGATGGACAGACCGACAGATGGATGGGCAAGCTCAAATCGATTCAAAAACTGATTTTGTGCAATAAAAGTGAATCTATCTCACGTTCTTCCGAATATTACATACATCCATACAAAATTGATATATCCTTGTATCCATGCGGTGTAGGACATAAAATTAGTAGACAAGAAAGTATTTGAAAAATGCATACTAAGTGTTTATGCATGAAATCCTCTCTATTGGTAAAAACACAAACTTTTAACCATTTTGAAGAACAACAACATGAAACATTGTAGTCGCGCAGTACTGGCTATTACATCCCCGGCGCTAGCTCGGCTATCACAATTCTCCCCTTATTTTTGATATAAAACATGAAAAATAATATATTGTTCTCGTGTAAAAGCCTATTTTCCAAGCGAACCTTTCAATGGGAAGCATTTCGCAAAAAGTCCAATGTACTCCGTAACTAGTGCAATAAACTTATTTGTCAATTCTTTACTCAGGAATAATTTTCATTATTAAATATCAAAAATTAAGTTTTGTTGGCATATAAGGCTTACTCTTTTTAAAAAGCGGCCTTGGGGTTTAAAAAACGGTTCTCTACTATCCCAAGTGTTTCATATTTATTCAGTGTGCGAAAGTGTAATTTTTTTACCCACAAATTTTAAAAATCATTAATTTCTGTCATGTAAGAAATTCTTTAAAATTTGACATTTCATGGGAAGCGGAAAATAATGTGATCCAACCCACTCTCAGGTAGGTGTGTCTTTGGATCAAAGAAAGTCAGTGTGTCATCATTTAATCGAAATATCCCGAAAATTACAAACTGCGCATGAAGCGAACGAATGTATACTTCCGTATAAGGGCATCCATGAAATTTTTGATATCTTGTATAAATAAATGAAGAAGCGATGTAGAATATTTAATAGTCGACCTTGCCCGACTACAATGCATTTACTTGTTTTTTTAATCATATTTATAGGTGAAATACAAGCTATTTTTCCTAACGGAGACAAATAATGAACGCAACCGGCATTTGAAGGTAAGCCTGCATCTATCAATTTTCTAAAATATTGTTACGAAAATCACACATTTGGTGACTTTTTCGAGCTTTTACGAAAACTAGCCGATTTTACAAAAAAACCAAAACTTGTCAGAAAAAGGATTAATACAAAAATGACCCGATGAAGTTAGGTATTGGTAAGTTGCTTGTAAAAAGGTATAGAAGCCCAATATTTCCCGAAGGCAAAAGCAGTCGGGTCAGGAGAGTTGAATGACAAGACCAGAACGGGAATTAAAGGGCTGCAGATATAAGTTGCTATAAGTAATTTGCAAATAGATGTTTTTAGCGCAGTCTAGCGATACGAACTTAATTTTAAAAGGAGTTGAATTAAAACGTAAACCAAAAAGACAGCTTTACGTTACAATAATTTAAAGGTAAATTTCGGAAATTTGTTTATACACAGAAGCCGATTAGACCTCAGCAACGTATCTAACGTTCGTTATTGTTTTTATTGATAGTTTCTAAAGCATTGATGCTAACGTTGTTGGAGAACGCGAAGCAGACGCTATAGTAAAATTGTATACATAAAATAGTATGCTTCTTCTTCCAAAAAAGGTTCCCTGTTACATGGAATTAAAATCAGAATTATGAACTATGCCGCGTTCTTATGAAGAAAAATGCAATGGCGTTACTTGGATGAGATACATAAAGAAACGTTCAGAAACAGTTTGTGGAATTAAAAATCTTGGACCAATCGAGAAGTGCCTAGAGATACCATTTCCAGAATGGTTAGAGTCCAGCAAGTACACCTGAAACGAAAGGAATATACACTCAATACTCTGCAGAGGGTGAATATGGAGCGCTGCAAGCTATTGGTATACCCCTGAAAGCTGTAGAAGCTAGGGTTGTAAGGTACGTGAACCAACAAAAGTGAAGTAAGTGTAGGTAACAAAAGTTCATCTTGCCTAATTATATAACTCGCTCCTTCAATCCACTCGCAGTTGATTCCTTTCACTAATTTAACAGCAATTATGCAAAAAAAAGGAGAAAACATATTGGAAATAGACGAAAACTATCATAAGATATTTGACCGCCAGACAAAACCTAAGTTTGTTATTCTAAAGAACAAACAGGCATTTGTACGACGCAGCAGATGGAGATGGGACGGCAAATCAAACTGAAACAAGAATGTTTTCTGGCTAGACTTTCTACTTGAACAAAAAGTTGACGGAGAAGAGAGAGAGGGGCGTTCGTACCATACGCGTATAAAACATCTAGATACGCGACAACGGTTATTCTTATGTGAGGAAACCAAGTATGGGAATGTAGGGTTGCAATCAGTGTGCGAAGCAATCAAAGTTACATCAGTGGATCAGTTTTAATGAAATCTCTCATTGCATCACAACATTTCCAATGTGTTAATGGATTAGATCTAATGAACTCGTAATCGTAAAATAACGTCCGTATTTCGAGGGCAAGTGTTCGAGAATACGAAACAGTTACTTTATATAATACAAAAGTCTAGTGTTCGTTCTGATATTTTTCTACCTATCACCGGAAGAGGGGGGAACATGCATTTCGTCACAACGTTTGGAATAAACTCGTAGATCTGATTTGTAGTATATATATTCGTGATCAACAAGAACACATTTTGAATCGATTTAAGCATCTTTGTATGTCCTTCTGTCCGCTTATACATTGTGTATGGCAAACATCCTTACGGTCGCAAATATTAAAATGTTGGGGTCCAATTAGGTAGAAAAATTGAAAGTGCTTGCAGCCAAGCTAGACTTCGTCCCGAAAATTAGTTTTTCGAATTATGCGATCAACGTTCGTCTCAATAAAACTACACTTTGTTTGGAAAATATTGTATAATATTTTTAAGTTTCCCCGATCAAGTTGGATAGATTTTGCTGCCGAATTTTATGTAACAATTATTTTCTCGTTTGACTCCGAATCCTGGATCCAAAAACATATTAAATTTATTTTCTAAAGCATAGTGATTTCAACGCGAGCTATCACTTCTAAACATTTTTGGTTGAAAAGCTTTCCTATACATTCATTATGCATTCTTTGATCAAGCGCTACAAATAGATGGACAAGATCAAGATGTTTTGGACAAAACTGTTCTAAATGGCGATCGTAAATGCGCGAATAAGCAAAGTTGTTGCATCTGAAAGTACGAGAACCGGAGGAAAGCAGTCGAACAACATTTCCCACCACGCCCTAGGTGTGCACCATTTTCGCCGGCGGTATTGAATCAACCGTCACACTTAATGGATGGTTGATGGACAGTGTTCTAGTTTGGACTGAAATTAATTCGTTTCTGTTTGCCACACATCTCGCGAAACAATTCGCTCGATATGATTCATTGCGGATGGCAGCCGCATAACTCATCGTCAGCATTTATTTCGTTAGAATCTGCCAAATAGGATATAGAAAAGATACAAACTTTTTTAAAAGAAAGTCTATAAATTTTTCGTAAGTAATAGGTTGGTGGGAAAGCTCTGTCGTATCTTACCACCTGCAGATAATTTTCCTTGTCAAGATCAAGCCAAACTGGCATGTTCGCCATGCGGAGTCTTATTACTTAGACTACCTCTCGCGAGATGTAAGAAGACCACTTTTAATACCCTTGATCAGTTAGTTACAAAGTGTAGAATGAGTAATGTGCACTGGATAAAGCGCATATAAAACATTGCATTTGGTATGAATTCCAGAAAGGATGGAACGCATCGATTGTTTGTAAAAACTTATATGCCATGCTGGGAAGTGAAGTTGTAAACGTTTGTACCGGCCAGAAATCTCAACGTCAAAGAATGTCGTCAATTTGAACATTAATTCTGTGGTCCATGTTGGGGAGTAATCCATAAATAACGACTTTTCAATTAGAAAAGAACTCGGCATCCACTGTTCTGCCGCTGAGGAATACGTCAAACATGTTCAAATTCAAATTTTTTTATTTAAAACGCGACAAAACTTTCTCAAAAACCTAATAATAAAATCTGAAAACACTTGCACAAGTATTTCAGCAAAAATTCTTCGTAACAAGTAGAAACATTATTGTCTTGCAAGGCCGACTATTGAATACCCTATACTAATTCCCCTACTACCAGTATTCACTCATTTTGGAAATAATACATCAAAAATTACACACTATTTTCATGCAAACGCGTACTTTCAATGGAAGGCCGCACATTGGAGGATACCCAAATCTTCATATGACGTGGGCCAAATTTAGCAAACTTAATTTACTTCCGAAAAATTTCATGAATCTTCAGTTTCTGCCATAGAAAACTAGAAATTATGCACTCGCTCCATAGAAGGGCTTGCTTTCCATAATAAACCTTACATATGTTAGGGTCTAAAAATTAGACTATTTTGCTACTAAGGATCAATTTTCGTTATAACACAATAAAAATTAGACCTTTTTCTAAATGGGTTGTTATTCACGAGAAATCTTATGGGATCCAAGAGATACGCCATGTGGCTCAAATTTGGTCCACTTACTTTTTAAGTCAAATTGCTATCATGAACAAATTTTCATCATAAAGCGTTAACAATTAGGCCTTTTTGGCATATAAGGGCCTAGAATCCAGGAAATGATGGCCAGAATCCAGGAAATGATGAATCAATTTTCATCATAAAATATTGAAAATTTGACCGTTTTACAAAATAAATATATCGTTTTAGTAGCAACAGAACTTTTCACACTAATTTAGACTGACGAAATACTATTCCATAGCGAGTTTTGTTGAAAAATTTTGAAGATTGCAATTTTTTCCATATCACGACTTTTCAAAATAAGCCATTATATAAGCAGTGAATCGATCCGAACCATTTTCAATAGGGTTCATCCTGAAATCCATCCATTTTCATCAAAATACCTGAAAAATAGCGACCTATATCTTGAACACAAGTTTAGATGCACTGACATTAGACGGACATAAGAACAGACTATCTTTGATCGTTTTAGAAAATGATTTTGAAACGATTGATATGATAAAAGATGAATTTATCTTAAGCCCCTTTGAGTTTTGCGTCCGTCAACGTCGAACAAACTTAATATACACTGTATAATAAGTGGTGTAGTATATAAACATGTTGAGGAGAGAAAACTAAATTTAATTTAAGATCTTTCTGATTTTTAATATTTTTTTTTGTACAACCTACATACCGCAAAATTTCAGGTGCTTTTTTGAAATTTGGTACACTAATGTGTTTCGGCCCAAGGACAGACGTTATTAAAACTGGTTCGAATTGCGCTTCTTTTTCGACCACTTCCCATATAACGACTAAATTCTTGATTTTATATGCTCGTTATAGGCTAGTGTGGGGTATTTAATCGTGGATCGTCGCGTAGTGCAGTGTTTTTACTTTTCATTTAATAATTTTAGTAGACTTTAAATGAATCCAGAAGAAAGTGCCGGCACGTATGACTACTATAACGGTGACAGCATTCAATTATGGTTTGAATATTAATATTAAATACACAAAAATGTTGCCGATTTTGAGCCTGAAAATTCCTAGCTTTCGCATAAATTTCGTTCTATGGAATACATTGGGAAACACTTCACGTCTCGACAACATTTAGGCATAAAACTTATGAGAAGTGCTTTTTTTTTTTAAATATCGATACTCACGGTCACGATTGCTTAAGGCAATGTCCAAAAATGATCGAAATGGTTATGCGAAGAGTTTCTTACTTTTTTAAGAATCGCACAACTGTTGGAGTTATCACCAGGGGACATTATATTAAATTCTTTACCTAAAGATAGGGAAACTTACCCTGTAATTTCTTCTCCGTCTCCCAAAACTTTTGCAGCTCCGTGAAATATTTATCCAGAATGAAGACTTTTGAAAGGCCTAATGTGGCCATCGTTGATCAGCGTTTGCTTTTTATTACATTAGGCAATAAGATGGTAACCATTGAAGATGATTTAAAATCAAGAAGTTTTACCACAAATTTTAACTAAACAGGTTAAAAGACAGATTTAATGGATCAAAGAAAAAAAACCAAAACATTTGAAATTAAGTTTTTTCGCTCTTTGCACAAACTTATTCACAATTTGTGACGGGGTTTGCTTGTTCGACGTTTTATGTTTTCTTAGCGTTATTTTTTTTGTGAAAATTTTTTGTTGACAATCATTCTTGAATTTATTGCATGCAATTAACTTTACAAGACATGTGGGAAGTTGCGCGCATGTGTGCACTTGAAGAATACATATCTTAGATAAAATTTCCAAGTTCTCGGAAGAATGTATTGTGACAAAACGGGAGCATTATTTTCAAACTGATTACCACGAATCATTAGTATATTTAACGTTCCGTTTTGTACCAAGAGGAAGTGCATGTAAAATAATGACGAACCGGCTTGATTAGTAAGAAAAGCTAAGAATAATCGTAAGTGTTTGTTTAATGAATTTAAAAGTGCGTGTGTTCCGCCCATAAACACGTGGAATGGGTAACCGTTCAAAAAATTTTTTTCCAACGACTTACGACTTATAGCAAGCATCCCTATATCGTTTAAATTATTCTTTAGCCCTTTCCAATAATTGTCGTGGAAATAGCCCTGACCGGTAAATGACACGTGACACTTATATGACATTGACCCTTATATGGCAACACTGTTAACACGCTCTCATCATTTTGGAATAATACCGGCCCTCAAACAATACGCGCCGAAATCTCATGGCACTATGACAATTAGTTTACAGATTACAGTTCAGTGACAGCACAGTTAGCGATGTTAGTTTTGTTATTTTTCAAATAATAGAAAAATCTGAGTTCCTCGCGTTGGTTACAAACGTTCATTTTTGATGAGAAGAAATACCGTTAACGATCAGTGTTGGCTTGAAATAGATTATGGGGATTTCTGATCTTCAAGAAAATAATTTGTGAGCGGTTTGCTAATTTTTACTAAAGTCGATGATGCTGTACGCATTGGTCGCCCGAATTCGGCATTTGTTCCAGAAAACTTACAATTTTTTTGGAAGACCGAAAAGTGAAGCTGCGTTTGGAGGAATATTTATTTATTTATGAGAAAAGTTTAATCAAAATGGATACCGCTTTTGCTCACTCTTGAGTGCAAACACTATCGTGTTGGTGCCGTTTAGGCGGAATAAAAGGATTTTTTCATAAGATATTAGCAATGGATGAAACATAGAATCATCGCAATACTCCAAAGTAAAATTAGCAAATAGCCGAATATACAGCAACCGGAGAAAGTTGCTCAAAACCATCAAAAAAGCAAAATTCAATGGAGATAGGTATGACATCCATATTTTAGGATACTTATGGTGTAATAATCAGCGACTGTCTTGAAAAGGGACAAAAGAGCAATGACGAATATTACGTAGCATTATAAGTGCGGTTGTATGGCGCAATTGCCAAAAACGGCAAGTTACACCGGAGACGCTTTAAGTGATGTGATATGCTCCATCTGGAATATAAATTTTTTGTATTTGATTTTTACTAAGCCAGGCAGCCAGGAGTGAGAAGAGACACTTGACATGTTCCAAAATATTTGACTTTTAGTAGTTGATCACAGAAGATAGGAGATACAGTGTTCTCATGAGATTCATTACTGTCTGGAAGGCAATAGAGTCACAGTATGAATATTCATTTTATGAATTTCTTTCCGCTAGGTTTGAAATGCTGCTCATTTAAAGATAAGGTAAACCTCACAGCCCGATGTATTCATTTAAGAGGCAGATGGCACATTTAATTGCAGTAAAACAACAGGACCGTCTCAAACGAAGCAATCGGCAAAGGGGCCTCATTTCGATCTAACCTGGATCGCGCATTGTTCGAATTACCCGAATACTAATTTCTACATTCATTTCATAATGAGTGCGAAGATCATGCTTAACCCTAATCTTACTACGTTTTCCTTTTTTTTTATAAGGAGTCACATCACGATGTGACTCTTAGTCACTTACACGAAGATATTATCACAAAATTTTGGTTCAAAGTTCAAAAGTGACTCAAAGTCAACGTATGGCAAGATTATGGTTAAAGTATTTTTATAGAAGTGGGAATCGTTTCTAATAGCAAGTCGGTTGTTAAGAAACTCAATATAAAAAAATGGTTTTCGGCTAAGCGTCTTGCGCAATCGTATCTCAGTTGTAAGTTTGCCGTAACAAGATTGCTTGCAATGGTTAAACTCAAAATCGACTGTGCTTCACTTTTGCATTCTATACAGAATATTTTATGTGTGTATATACAATAAATGTATTGCCCTCCGCTGAAAGTCTACGACTTATCTGAAGCAGCATTCTTGGATATTTATTTTTCGATCGGGTTTTGTACATGTTTTTTTCAGTTTTTGTACTTATTTTGTTTTTTTCTTTTTGTTTACTTTTCATAGGATTCCTTTTTTTTTTTTTCTTTTTTATTTTATTCGAAGATCGTTGCTTTTTGTACTTATGGTTTATACGCTAAAGATTTTGTGTGTAGCTTTTCATGTTTGTTCCTCGCAATGTTATGTTGAGTTTTGTATTCTTATTTATGTATTCCTTAGACGCATACGAATGCAAAAACAAAAGATGAAAAACCAGTCAAAAAGTTAAGCTTAAAACGATATGTGTTGCTTATGTTACTGGTCCTCTTCCTCTCTTTCTCTACTTCTCTCTTCTCATCTGTCACTCGTTTTTTCTTCTTTTTTGCTTCTAAATATGCACACACATAGATTCCTCTGAATTCATAACCAACCAGTCTCTTGTACAACGAGTTGTTTTTCGTACTCCCCAAGCTAAAGGTTTCAAATCAATTTCATATTTAGCAGAATGACCGCGTAGGTATCATATCACAAAGACACACAAAAGTCCACAATGTCTAACTTAATTCACGAATACCTTTTCAAAAATTTATAGATAGATATGTGCTTTTTTTGTAGTTATTTTTCAAAATTTTGGATTGAAAACGTTTTCTTCAGACATTTTGCTTAACTTTTTTAATGCTTTGCACAATTTTTCATTTTTATTTATTTCTCTTTATACATTTAATCTATTTTTCACTATGATTTCACACACGCCTGCACACGCGTCAGCGAAGGCGTTTTAATCACTTTCAAAGTTCAACTCCAACTGATTTTGAATTTTACTTCGAAAAAATTTATATTATATTATATTATATACATCAACCAATTGTCAACCTGATCTTTTAACTCACACTTGCTAACACACACTCAGCTTCTTTCTAAACCGGCTTTATTTTTATGTTTCTCTTTCTCTCTCTTCTATTTACTTAAAGAAAAAGAGAAAAAAAAGAAGAATATTCACATACATGCATACACAAGCGCACATACACTTCAAGACAAAACTGTAATAACTTTTGCTTAAAAACTTTTTCTACAAAGTATTCCGAAATTTAACGGTTCCCGCAATGTGTCTACGATGAGTGCATCTTTCTGCAAGCCATTCCATCCCATTCAATTTATTCTGGATCAACAGCACAAGTATAGTTTCTGGCTAAACTACAACAACATCGAAAGCACTTCTAGAAAGAATATTTATTTACTCGCTATTATAATTTCTCCTACTAGGGCAGAAGATCTAAAGTTGTACGTTTAAGATCTTGGTTGTGATTGTACCATACACCAATTGCGCTGCAGAGTACATCAAGTGTGTGCGGACTTAATATAGACCCTCTTTTTATTATATCGATCGATCCAGAATCATTTCTTGAACCGACGTAACTATGTCTGCCCATTTGATGTTTGATTTGCTACACTGACGTGTTTTGGGTTTGGGGCGAACTCTACTGTGAAGCTCGACTTAGCAATATTGCAATTAAATTAACTGCGCCAAATTTGGGCAACATAAGTCGATTTTTTGGCCTCTATGTACAGGTTCTTAAAAAAAAGAAGCTCCAAAAACTAATTTATAGTACTTCATGACCAAAAAGAGTAAATACTACATGGAGCTTAATTTTACTCCCATATAAGGCGCTCTCCATACTGGGAGCAAACTGCCTGTATGCCGATGTATAGCTCCCCATGGGGGTCACGCTCAATTATTATTCAACTGCTGAACGCTATGCAGGGCTCAACTTTGCAGGCTGCAATTAAGACTAAGGAGGTCGACAACTCTGACGGCAACCTGCGAGTTAATCTGTGCACTAACTAAGTTCGCCAACGTCCTGCACCGAAGCTCCATCAACAGCGGGACATGGATGCAATTCAAATCTACACTCGATCAGTTCAAACACTATCTGGTGCAAAATTTAAGGGCGGACACTGTAGCGGTGGACATGTTGTTAACTCTGAGATATTTCACACACATAATGAAGGTAACTTTGTTTATTTTGGAAATAAATGAAATAATTTTTTATTTTTAGCATACATGATCAGTTGCATACGATTGTATATTTATTTACTTTTATTATTTATTTTAAATAGAAGCACGAAGTTGTATTTAAATCGAAATCAGTTTTATTTTTATAAGAAATTTTATTAATATTACTATCTATCCTTGTCAGAGAATTTATTTTTTTGGTCTAAATGAGCGGTAATAATAATTCGCCGCTCCTATGCCCTTACAAGGCGGCAAAGTATACTTTGTAATTTTTTTATGATAAAAGCAGATAAAAATAATAAAATTTTTAACAAGTAAAATAAATTTTTTAAATTTGGATTACTTCAGCTGAAGCTTTGCGAGCCCTCCAATATGAGGGCTTCCATAAAAAATATATTTATGTTTTTTTTCAATTTATTCAAAATTTTCTCCTCAAATCGTTGCACTATACTCTGTTACAAAAAAAATGCTTAATAATTGCGAGAGTAGAGTACAAATACGCCGTTATGTTTTTTGAAATCTCCTAACTTGTGATTAAACCACAGTACGAAATATTCACTAAAAATTGATAAAAATTGATTTCACATATGGTTTATAGGTTTCTGAGCGACGTGTGCATATGAAAGGATTTTCAATAATAAAAAAATTTCCAAGTGTTTCTAAAATTATGCTAAGTAAAATGATGTCAAGTTTGTTTAGAACTTTGTTTCAATCTTGTAGCCTACTTTTAAGGGCTTTTCAAAATTCAACTAATTGAGGTGTAACCGCAAACTAATTATTTCTCAAAATTTGATATGATAATATATTCATTCGTATATTTTTCACTAACGTGACTTAATGATTTCTTTTTATTTAATTTGTGCTAAACTGTAAAAATTTTATTTAGTAAAATGCATAAGATCAGCAGATAACGGGACTAATCAGCCAGTATTGAAATTTTAACTTTTTTATTATCACACTACGGAAGCTGTTCAAAAAACAGCAAACACACCGAAAACCAATTTGCCAGCTCAAGTAAAAAGTTCAATGAAGAAATCTATGCGAACATTAAAACTGCATTGATTAAGAAGCATATGACGAACAAAGGATAACATGGAATTGATCAAACTTCTGAAATGAATTGAAACTAAACGATGCTCTCTAATGCTGATATACAATATATATATATATAATGCTGTGTGAAATTTATATTATAGAACATGCACTCCTTTGCCTTTGCTTTGTGTTAGCAAATGCAACAACCTCTGTTTATGATGTAATTTTCGATTTCGTTCCATTCCAATGTTGCATTCCGGCAATGCACAGTGCATTCTGCTCTCTACGATTTTTAAGTGTACATACATTTGCACCCTCTGACTGATTAATTACATTGATTGATTTATACATTTCAGGAAATTTAATTAAGTTCTTCACCATTTTCTAAATTAAATCCTCTACAAAATCTTCTATATGTCTAATATTATAACATTACTGTTTGTTTTTAATACGAATTTCACCAATGCACCCAATAAAGAACGAAATGGGCTGGCAAGGACAAGCGCTATTGAAAATCAGACCATTCTGTCGGATCGGACCACTTATTCGAGCACTTCTCACAATATGCATTATTTTGAAAAGTCGTTGTATGAACAACTGTAGAAAGCGAAACAATGTAGGGTATTTAATGGTGGGTCTACAGTAATGTTTTTGCTGGCTTTTAAGTTAAGAATGACCATCAAAATAGCTATGAAAATACACAAACACATTAGGGCTAACATTACAGCATAGTCTTTGCTTAAGCAAATGTGTCGGATAATTGCCGAATGCTTGATAATAACGGGCACATACATAAACAAGTAAGAAAATTAAATTCGGACGTGACCGAATGTTTTGTACCCACCACCGTTTACGACGATCAAACGGACAGACGGATATGCGATTTAGAATTTGATGCTGATCAAAAATATATATACTTTGTTAGGTCTTTGATGCTTCTTTCTGAGCGTGGCAAACGTTTTGACAAACTGATATTGCAGCATTTTTTATAGCTATTTCTTCGGAATCCTAAAATTGATACAAAGTAAAAGCAGCTATAACAAGAATGCACATTGTTTTCTTTTATGACTAATGACCGATCACAATGCCAGAAAACATCGCAAAGGCTGTGAGAGGAGATGACCGAACATAAATTGGAATGAGTGAAATACACACTTCTTTGGAATATTCATATACGTTTGCGTACATAGTTTGCACGAAAATTGGAAGAACTTGTGAGTGTTATAATAGAAAACATAAGATCGTCAGTTGTACTGTAATTTACATCATGTATTTGGTATTTATACATTTCATCTCCGACGACCCAATTTCTAAAAAAAAAGTTTCATGATGTGTTCTGTTCAGTCACTCTACGGTCGATGTTTTATCTTTATACCTTCATAAAGTATATATATTATATTCTTGATTAGCATCAAGTTCTAAAACATGTAAACACGTCCCTCTGAACATCTGTCTGTCTGGTTGACGTCTATGTTGAACCTTCTCGTGATCGCAAGAATGCTGTTATCGGCGTTAAATCTACCACAGAGATCTGAAGTTTTTGCATGCAGGTTGATATTGAAGTTGAGGCAAATCGGTCAAAGGGTACGGTCACAGCAGAACGTCATCTGGGAACACCTCTGTTTTCAAAAATAAAAAAAATGGCTTGTTGCTCGTTACTTTTAAACCACAACAGAAACAACTAAACAAATTTGCATTACTATTCTAAAAGCCCTGCAGCACTTGCACATAGGTGGAAAAAACGACCACGCCCACTCAAAGTTATAGAACATTATAATTCCATTGTTTGATGAAAACGTGTGCACCACACAGAAAGAAGCTTCGCAGACCAAACAACGTCTACACATTATTGATTAGTCTCAAATCTGATTCATTCTATCGTCAATCCGTCTGTCCATCAGTTGGTTAGTTGCTGTAGCAAACGCACTCATTATCGTAAAAGTGGAGATAGCTGCTTCAAATTTCACAAAAACATTGGAAGTCGCTGCACGCAAGCGTGATATTGAAAATAGGCCAAATACACATCCGGGCTCTCTGCTTTTTTTGTCCACAAGCTACAAAAGATAGACATTTCCATTTTTGTTTTAGAAAAATAGAAAAAATTAGCCACACCTACGCAATATGATAGAGTATGGAAATATAGTGGGTTTCGGCTTTTCAGTCAGTGATGATTTTCTTACTTCTTCCTTTTACATTTGTTCCTTAAATTATTTTAATGAATTTTCCAAGTCTATATAGTTTCTTTTCTTATTTAGACATCATATCCGTACCGTTATATTGTTACCCCTTAGGGTGTCTATCATTTCCTTCACATATGTAATAAAAAAAAAAAACAAGTAAGAAAATTATATTCGATCGCGGCAGAATCTTTAATACTTTTTACCGTTATCCCAAAATAGTCTAAAAACAAGGAAAAGAAGTAAATTTTCATACGCCTGAATATTGAATGGAAATTGATATGGTGTAACCTTATGGCTAATAGGCAACAAACACGGAAAGTAAAGATGTTCATTGTCCTTTGATTGGTTGATCTCATTTTCACTTTCTCCTGCAAATTTGTAGGCGAAATTTCCTTTTTGTGAACGGAGGAATGTTTACCACAGATGCTACATAATTGGACAGATGGACATGCTTAGATCCATTCCGAATTTGAAGCTGGACTAGAATTCATGCACTTTATGGGGCTATTGAAGCTTGATATTGATATTAAAGAAAAACATAAATTTTGCTATATTGTAGTATTGGGTAGGCGCAGCCAATTTTTCCCATTTCCCATATAGGCACTCATAGGACATACGTTCAAGTTTTTGTAGATTTATTTGCTCTAGTAATGACCAAAAAAATATATTTTATTACTCTTGCGAAAGAGAGGTATTGTCAGTTTACGTGGTGGTGTAGACGTATCCTTTCTTGTATTCAACCCATCTTCAATGCTAATCTCTATGGAAGCGCGTTCAACGTTTATTCAGGAGAATATTTATAACAGACATTACACACAGAGGCAGAGGGGCAGAGGGACAGACGGACATATTTAAATCGACACAGAATTTGATGCTCATCAAGAACGGGGATCTGGTGTTTCCTTCTTCGTATTACATACGTTTTGACACAAGAAATATACCACTCATCCTTCGGTGATGGGTTTAAAAAAATGTATTCAAAAAATATTTCCGTTCATTTTAGTCATATATACATATATGTACATATTTTTATGTTATAGATAATGATAAGTCTTTCGAAAAATATTATATTAGTAATTTACATAACATATATTATAAGCAGCCGGTCGCTTCTTTCTCATAAACTAGACAAGAACTGCTTCAAATTACGATTTTTATAGATAAACGATTCACAGTTGTATAGTATAACAATAATAAGAATAATAATATAAAAGTATGCTGGCCTAGTTCCTATTTGTGTCAATCGTTTGCAGTCAATCAAAGTCGAAGTAAATATTATTGCAGCTTTACGGCTTTCTTTGTTTTCTTTCCTGGCCGTTGTATTGTTTATAGGACACGCATCAATAATGTATTCTGGAATAGTTTAAAGCGTAATGAAAGCATTCGAGAGATGGTTGTTCATTTTTAAGAGAGCATAGATACTAATGGCAGATACACCACAACCTCTTTGCAACCTTAGACGCGTTTTCGAAAAGAAAAATTAATGGCTTTTATTTGTTATAAAAGAAGAAAGTGAGAAAGAGTTTACGTCTTCTTCACTGAAATGAATAAATCATTGTAAACTCATAAGAATATAGCGTATGTACGAGGTATGTGCATATACACCTCAACATTTTTGTTTAGAGAAATGTACGCTTATGCTATGAAAACAATAAAAAATAATTTATTCGAAGTATTGCTCATCGCTAACTACACATTTTTCCCATCTGTCTGATAAACCAGTTATCGTTCGCACAGTTCGTACATTTTCGTAAGAAGCGTAGCGCTACTCGGGAAGTGCGTTTCCCATCGGCACAAACAAGTTGTAAACGGAGGGACTCGTATTTGGTGAGTAAACCACACGTGCCTTGGATTTCTCATTTGGGTGCTTTCAGCGTATCGCGACCCGATTTTGCTATGTGGGTGGTTGAACGGACTTCATGCAAAAAAATGATCTTATATTGTGTTTTTTGATACAGGGAGCGGTTCTAGTCGGTTAATTTTATTTGGTATTAACCGTTCAGTCCACTTTAACAGCCAATAACAGGCCGTACTCTTCTGGTCTCAGCGAACACAGAATATAGTCTTCCTAATAAAGCGATTCAGCCTCGCGATTGATGTGAACGGTACGCATGCATCTGCCAGGATTTTCGGAATAATTCCACTTTTCCTTCCCATTACAGGGCACGATCCAAAAAGGAATTTTCTCTTAATTGCGGGGGCACAGAAAAAAATGCTCTTTATTTGTCACAAAAGTCGACATTTTCGTGGATAGAAAAAGTATTCGCACATTTCGATATGTGTTGTCACTTTGACTGCTTTACCTTTGCCAAGTTTCCAGCTATGAAAAAAACGCAACGTCACACACATACCTTGTCATGGAGCACATATGGCATTATCGCCGTCTATGGACAATTTCCGCTTTCATATTTACTTACTTAGCACATGAGTAAAACCAATAATTGCGGACTTACTGTTCGCAATAAGTATAGGAAAGGAATGATTGGTTCATTTTAAGTGAGTCTAAAAATGAGATTCACTTCCTAATGTCATATGCTTAAGATGACTGACCGATTTTCATTGTCGTAAACTAGAAATGCTAAGGAAACAAAAATGATAAGGAAGGCATGTTTCTTACCTGTGTTGAGAGCGGGGAAGTCGTTTGCATATTTTATTTTACGCTTCGCCAACGGCAACGTATAAATAGCAGTTCGCTGGGCGAAACGTTGCACGCTTTCATCCGCGACGTTGATAGTTGGGACGGATGGCAAAGAGCATTTTTGATTAGAGGAGCTTTTCGTCTTAGAATATTTTTCCGATGAAGAAGTATTTGAGTTGCTGGAACAATGAAAACTAATTAATTAGCATAAAAAGGGCTGACAAACGCTTGCTAACCTGATTGCTTTGTAATATTGACAAAAGAAATCGGGTCGCAGTTTATAATGTTGTATATACTTTTCACAGGTACGTATGAATGTAGGATCTTCAGCCAGTGGAATAATAGTAAATTTGGATTTTTGCTTCGCGGCACAGCAGACCACCATATTGCATTTATTGTTGACGGCGTCATTGTTTTCCTTTTTGACAACATCGTGTTGCTTTAAATGTTCAGTAAATAGTAAATACGGTAACTTATCAGTCTCGAGATCGGGAATATTATTAAAAAATTCATCAATTTTTCGAAAAGCAACTCCACTACTGTCGCCATCAGCACCTACGCAACTGGCACAACTACCTTTGCTGCTGCTATGCTTGGATTTGATCTGCGATTCCTTTGGTCTTTTGCTAATACTTTTCAAATTATTGTTGCTATTGTTGTTATATTCAGTGGACAGGGATGAATTATGACTTATGTTTGCGACTGCTGAGTCCAATGAGTTTAAACGTTGTTTGTAATCCTCATATGTTTCATCAGGGAGCAACATATCATTTTTATTAAAGCTGTTCTCCTTTTTTTTGTTTTTGTTTTTGTTTATTTTTGTTTTTCTTTTTCCTTGTTAGGTTGGCGATTTCTAGTCATTCTTAGAATCCAATTGGGGATCATCTGTAAATGTATAAGAATTGCCACGTTACTCATGCTGTGTGGTCTCAATTAATTTTCCAGTACGGCTACAATTCTTTTTTTCAATGACCATAACTTCTAAAAGGCATGTTAATTTTGCCTTTCAGTGCGCGCCTAATAAAGTAACAAAGTTATTTCTTAGGTGACTAGCATTGAGACTGTAAGTGGATGTAGTTTTAATCCTCGCCCGTTCTAGTATACAAATGACGATAGTGTCTTCAACTATTTGCATAGGTAAGGCATAAAGAAAGTAGAAAATAGGCGCCTACTGCATCTGGAGATCGTTCTCTTGGATATGTCAATAAATTTTGCGGAAATCTTACATAGCATACATTGCTTCTATCCGTCCAACTGAATGTATGTATATTTTCTTCCAAGAATGATTCCTAATACAGCAATTCCATCATCTTTTGCTGCCGTTTTTTTTTTTTTTTTTTGGTTTTTTTTTTTAAAAAAAAATTTTTATTTTTTTTTTTTTTAAAAAAAGAAAAAAAAATTTCCCACACA